>CM062290.1:333546899-333826899 GCA_031216915.1 Pictodentalium vernedei
TTTAAAATTTTGCTGATGATGATTTTACCTGGTAAACGCATGCGTGGGCATCACTCCACACGAATGCATTACTACCAATCCATTACGTCTGTACTGAATAGATTCCAACCCCACCACCTCGAATTATTTCCAGCAGCACAAGGTTAAGGATAGCGGTGGCCTACATGTTCTGACCTCCACAGGACAAACAAGATATAAACATTCGAGGACAATGGGGTATAATTTTCATGTTTTTTTATTAGAGTTACAATCGACTGAGACACATAATTTTCAGTTTATGCAGTTGCAATCATCCGAGGCACTATTTTTTGTGTATTTTGGGGTTAGTGTTCTGACACCATTCAACGAGTCACGTAAACATGAAAAGTTTAAATTAATCTCATTTAACGTTTTGAGTTACAAATATGACCTTTCCAAAAAAGTTAACACTCTTTAATATTACAGATTGATTTTCCAGATACGTATGAACAGGGTACATGAGTGAAGGGGGTGTGGAGGTGGAGGTGTGGAGGGAGGGGGGGGGAGGTGTATCACCGCCCCCAACACCCATCATAATTTCCAAGAGTTGGAAATTTGAAGGTATAAATTTCAGTATTTGGAAATTGAAAGAAATCAATTTCCTTCATGTTTTTCAACTTTTCAGAATTTTTCGACTAGTCAATTTGAATTTTCAACTCGTGATCACAGTTCATCGGACTGCGATTGGCGACCGGTTGCGGTTACCAAGAGAGCCAAAGCGTTTTTCCAATTTTCGATCAAATTCCCCGTCTTCTCCAATCAGCTGACCAGATTTTCCGAAATTCCGACTGGAATCTGTGCCCGGTCAGGTTTTTCGAATTAATCGTTCTTTTTCCCTTACAATGACCAGGCTTCACAAGGACTATAGACTGACACTATTCAGCCAATACCTACTCCTTCCAACTGACTTCCAGTCAGTTGGAAGGAGCAGGTATTTTCTGAATAGCTGTCATTCTACAGTCCTCGTGCAGCCTGGTCAGAGTAAGGGAAAACTCATGGACCTACCTCGGAAAATGCATTTTAGTTATGGCTAAAATGACCTAGATTTAGGCGACAGACAGGCCTCAGAATCCATCTCAGGGGTTCAAATATTACAAAATTTACCCTGAGGGTGGCCTCCCAGACCCCCACCATCAAGAGGAAGATGCCTCCTCTCGAACTCTCCCCCAATCTCAGTTTGCGCGCTCTCGGGACATTCTTATGATCCCAACCCCAGATAGAAATCCAACTGATCACCTCCGTCCCCTTTAAATGCCATTTGGCTACGTCCCTGTCATCTGCACGCCAACGCCACTGAAAGTTCTATTTGTAAATATTATATCTCACGTGACCTTCTAAGCTCCTGATTGGACGAATGCTGCACCCCTATTTCGTGTAGTTTGCATCCACAGAACTGACCAGGCACTACACCCAGGCACTACACGTTTTCTATTTTAGCACACTACTATATCGGTTTTCTTTTCATACTGGGCGAATAAAACTAATCAGGCTAAATTTAAATATCGATTCACAGAGGCACAACATCCACAAAACAACTCGGAAAGAAAACATTGTGAAAAATGTATCGCTGTTCCATTGTTGAAGTCACATTTTCCGAGGCGTTCATTTTATTCCTCGAGAAGATGATCCATATCTCGTTTCGAAGAGAATGATCCATACCTGGGTACAACATTCATAAGAACGCGTCCGGATGTGAAAAATCGTTTGTTTCGCTGCTCATATTATTTCGCTATTTAATTGTATGTTTTGGGCAGTAAACGAATAAATAATGGAATTCATTTGAATCTTCGTAGTTTTGTATCCCGTACTGACCCATTCGGTAATGTATATGTGTGACAAATGTGTGGAAATGTGTTGTCAAATTTCGAAAATTTTAGCTTTCATTCGCGAGTTGCGCGATTCTGGAATACACAGTTCCGTTTGGGGGAAATATTTTGTTTACCCTTGCCGACCGATTCAAAATTTGTCTTCTGCTCATATCTATAAGCCGTGATTTGGAAGAAGAACACGTTTCTTGAAAACTACATGGTACTTTTTCTGTATAACGCTGTTTGGTAGGGCTGCTACCTTGGTAATAGATTAACAAACTGGACAGATGTTTTTCTTGATGGGTGTTTGATATAATATAAGAATTAGTGCATGTCTTGCCGTTGACTACGCCCATATAGTGCCCAGTGAGGTGGTGTAGTTCCCTCCGCTTCGCGGCGGGAACTACACCACCTCACTGGGCACTATATGGGCGTAGTCAACTCCAAGCCATGCACTATTCGTTAAATATTTCACACGATAAATTGAATTATCTGTTAAACAAGAATTCGGATTCATTTTTTTTATAATTTAGAATGTTCTTGAACGATCCAGCCAATCCAAAGCCCAAAGTTTACAATACTTGGAATTAATGTACAAGGCAGGTACTCAACGAAAAAAGGACGCCGAATTAAAGGCGTGGGCAACCACATCTCCACCCACTGTGTTATCTTAATATTTCAGCATCGTTTTAACTCTTTGCCCAACGAAACAGCCAAAATAGGCCATCGCTATTCTCAAAATATCTCCAATTAATTTTCATTATTTTTTTCATATTTTGTCTCAAAAACATAGGTTATGATCCCTCATTGGAACGATCCCGTCGAGCTCGTTCCAACGAGGGGTCATAACCTATGTTTTTGAGGCAAAAAATAGTTATTCAAGAATTTTGTTTGAAAGTGTCGCCTGAAGTTCATGTTAGGTAAAGGGTTGAGGTTCCAGACCGTGAAAAACTCATTGGAATAGTAGGACAAAATTGTCACTTATTTGAACCCAGATCCACGGACGTCTATAGTAGTAATGTTTTTGTGTGTCTACAGGGGCCAAATATGGATCCCTTTTCCTAATGGCATTCGGGTATATTTTTTCCCAATTCCAACCCAAATGTCCACATTTCAGTCCCCATTCAGACAAAAACTTCTCTTCACATTTAGTGTTCTAAATAATAAGAACATGATAATAAGACCCCAGAAAATCAAAAATTATCAGCTTATGAAGCGAAGAAAGCGTCTGAATTGAGTGGCATAGATAGAAGAGAGAATGAGTGTTTTTCTCATATAATATTTATGAAACGAGTCTAAGACGTTTCCGTTTGGGCGAGCCTCTGGAGAGCCCAAACGGAACATTCGGACGAATTTCATAAATATTATATGAGAAAAACACCCATTTCATATTCGTTTTATAATATGACACACACACGCATAAATTAGCCACTTAGTACGACTTTTTAACCCATCACCTAACTTGAGTTGCAGACGGCACTTGAAAAAACACCCTCGTATAACTAAAAATGTTCATTTTTGCTTCCAAAACATAGGTTATGGCCTCTCAATGAAACGAGCGCGACACGTTAGTTCCAATGAGGGGTCATAACCTATGTTTTGGAAGCAAAAAGTGAAAATGAAACAAAAAAATGAATGGCGTATCTCTTGTATTGCGAGAGGCTGTTTTTGTCGTTACGTTTGGTTAAAAGATTAATACAATATAGCCCACTCTAAATTCTCCCTACTGAAATTATGGAAATGTGACCCAGTTGTATTTTGTTTAGCCAATCAAATTGTCCAGTTTTGAAATTGACCAACGAAAGCTCCCAATTCTAATTATGCAAATTATGAAAATGTGGCTCAGTTGTATTTTCTTCATCCAAACAAATTGTCTAGTTTTGAAATTGACCAACGAAATTGACGGAAGGCTTTATTTATCACTGATTAATATCAAAACAAAATATCAAATGTTTTAAAGTGAACAAAACGGACGAGTCATATGATAAAACAGGTTCTCCTTTAACGCTTGAGTGCCAAATTCGGATTTCTATGACAATCTGCTGCAATAATACAAGTGTCCCAGCAGGCAGTCTTAAGATACACTTGAAAGCGGCATCTAAGAACCTTGTTCGTTGTTTCTCGGCAGGTCCCCAAAATACGCAGCCAAGACTTGTCCGGATGGTCTACTTCCGAGTAGGTAGCCTTCGACTTCCATTTGACTCTGTGGAGGAGAGCCCCTCCGTCAATCACGTACACTGAATCATATGCCGTCTTCGAAAGTGCTACTTCATCTGTTATTGCAGCTGCTAGGTCTGCCTTGTTTGCTTTTCTGAGAAAGAAGTCTTTGAAGAGGACCGTTGGCATCACAGTCAGTTCGTACTCGAAGAACTGTGCCACGTCGCGCTCCCCATGAGCAATAGCTATCAATCGAGTGAACAGAGCTGATGGGTCTATTGATACCCTGTGGTTATCCAACTTCACCCCGGCGTTCAAATGGTGTAAAATGCGAATTTGATCACTCCTTTTGATGGAGGCATCAGAAACAACACCATTGTCTAGTTTAGAGTGTATCTCCGCCCTACCGACTCGGTATTGTCTCAGTTAATACCATCATCCAAGGAAGCTGACAATCCGAAGGACAGCGAGCGCAATCTTTCATTCTCATCGAAAGGATCGTACAAGACAAACCACTCTAGTATTTTCATCATGTCGGTGTTGTCTCGTTTACGACGAGAAGTGCCCATGTCTACATGTTGTTCACTGGTACTGAGTTTCATGCCAGTCAGCGTTGTCATAGCTTCGTGTATTTCAGCGCATTTATGCATGGTGTAAATCCACTCCTGATGCACTGATCCGGCCACCCCCGATCTTGCGTTAGTCCACCTCGACTTTTAATTGAGCGCTTGAGGATTTGTTCAATCACAAGGTCACTTGAAAGGCATGCCCAAACCCTGGAACTCCGGCGTATAGCATGGAAACCATCAAAGAAGAACCTATCATACAACCACGGATGTTTCTCGGGGAGCTCAAGCATCATTTGCAGATACAACCTGCAACTCTTAGCGTAGCGTACACGTCCCGTGGCAGCGAAGAGGTTCGACATATCACTGACAGCAATAAGGTGAAAATTCCAATCGCCAAGGCGTTCACCTCTGATGAACATTTTCAGTGTCTGGACATATTCTAGATATTGTATCCATAGGTTAGCACTGAGTACGCGATTGTTCAGCCAGTTTGGCTGCTGAGTTTGCAACATCGGAAAGAGCTATCGAGCTGTCCAGCACATTATCATACAACTCCTTGACACTATCTAAGTCTCCCCTGCTGATAGATTTCTGTCCACTCGCGACGCTACACGAACTCATCGGAGCAGCATCAGGTTCAGCCATTTCTGAGCTTGTAAGGGATGTGCACCGGTGCTATGGATTATGATAATACACTCTGTATACCCTGTGTGTTAGTGAGTAGAAAAAAACTGGATTCACACAAATCCATGTCCTCACGTTCGCAAACGTTGGAATGCTGGTTTCGGAAAATTGATCGATATTCGCTCTTACACCACCATCAGTATAAATGCTATAAAAAAATTCCCCACAGCGGATTTTTGCGGAGCTTGGATATATTCTTCGGGAGACATTCCTCTTCAAAACGACACAAAAAACAGCTTGTCACAAATTTTTTCCGAGTACGACCACTTTACTTGGTTCAATTCCTGTACTATCGCGTTTGGTCAAAATCTGTTGGGATTCCTTTCAAACTAGGATGACCTGATCTGAGTTGATAGCGGAAAATAAATGCAGAAAAATCACCCGAAGAATATCTGGCAGTTTTCTAAACACAATCCTGTCATTTGTTGAGTAACGTTTCTAACCATGAGACAGTGATTGGTATCATCTAATGCAATACATAATCTGTCACAGATCGAGCTCGTTCCAAAGAGGGGTCATAACGTATGTTTTTGAGACAAAAAATTAAAAAATAATGAAAATTAATTAGCGATTTTTGTGAATAGTGCTGGCCGGTTTTGGCTGTTACGTTGGGTAAAGGGTTAAATATCGGTTGGTAGCGAATGTCGGACAAGGAACTGGGAATAAGTAACGGTTGTCACGTCCATGAGATTATGCGCAAAGACTTTTCTGCGGTCCATTTACGACACTGATATTGAAAGGGCAATGAGATGGGAACTGAACAAGTATTTGTTTTTCCGTTTACATTTTTATTTTTATACAAAGAACTGCATGTTAAAAAAAATAATATGATTTTTTCATTTATTGATTAACATATTTTTTAACAAAATATTTACATGAAACAAAATACTGGTTAGTTCAACAATACGCTAATCTTAGTTCCATACAAGTCTATAGGGTGGAATTATAACTTTTCCTCTTCACCTATCAGATAATCTCTGTATCGTCTGCTTCTCGAATACCATATTTAACTCACTTCACTCTGAAGTCAAAATATCAAGATATCAACACGCAATCTTTACCCATAAAGGAACTAGGAATTTAACCTATTCAATCTTGTTTGATAAATTACTAGATGCATCATGAGAAGGATTTGCTGTTTGATGTTTCAATACTTTGATATCCATGGCTGACAATTTTCATCATTAGGCAAGATTCACAAGAGAGTTAGTTCCCCTTAATTTCCTAAAGCTGTCACTTGATTTAACACTAAGGGTATGGGGACTTACTATGAAAATGAAATTTCGAAATGTTGACGAAGCTATATATATCCTCAGTGGCGGCGCCAGAGTTACACAAGTGAGGGGGTACAGTTGGGTATTGCCCGCCGCGCAGCGGCAGCCTCGTCGAGCAGCCCCGAGCCAGGGTGGGTTTCGGGAGGGATGTCCCCTCCGGAAGTTGAGAACATTTTTAAAACTTACGTTGTAAATGATGTTCTCTGGAGCATTCTCAGACAATTAAATTAAAACAGTTTTATACTTTTGAAACTTATTCGTTAGGTCTTTCATTTATAGAAAACGTCGTACATGGTGACATTTTAAGGGAAGAACGCTGTTGTAAAGTGCGAGCACAAAGCACCAAACGACACTCAAATCGAAAATGAAAGTAGGCTACATTCCAAACGGATGCGTTGCACGCTCTCGATTCTAGCATTCCTCCAATACTCTTAAGCGATATGTTTCAGACCTTTTGAAAGCGGCACGCCTGGTTGCAATTTGGGCCCTCGGCTCTTGTTTGTTGTTTACAGCTAATGTGTGTGTGGGGGGGGGGGGGGGGGGGGGCACACGCAAACACAATTTAAAAACTTCTCTGATTTAGTGCACTTGGAAATATGGAATTAAGCATACCCACCATTAAACCGGCCAGCGCTATTCTCGAAAATCGCCAATTAATTTTCAAAATATTTTCATTTTTTGTCTCAAAAACATAGGTTATGACCCCTCGTTGGAACGAGCTCGTCGAGCTCGTTCCAACAAGGGGTCATAACCTATGTTTTTGAGACAAAAAATGAAAAAAATTAGTTATTCAAGAATTTTTTTTGCAAGTCTCGTCTGCTTTTCATGTTAGGTAAAGGGTTAAACGAAAACAACAGACAGCTCAGAGAGCTGTCTGTGTTTTCGTTTATTATAAGTAACCAAAGGAAACTCGCTCATCTAATAATTTCAAGGGAGAAAACTTTATCGTAAGTCGATTTTCGAGACGAGATAAGTTAGGGATGGATACTTCTGCTTGTCGAAAATACAGACACTGTCTTTTCCTTGAAGTCTAGGAGGTGGGATTTGCTAAAAAAAATTTCGGAAAGAATAAAAACTTGCAAATTACTGTAAAAACACATTCGCTAAACAAAGGGCCAAAGTGGACACTTAGCGTTGCTAGGTGTGATACTGATAGATATTCGCAATGACCGATTATTTGTTAAGAAGTTGCTTCCAATTGGCTTGCTACAAAAAGTCAAGTTCCCTTTTGTTATCTTTAATAAACGAAAACAACAGACAGTTCCGAGAGCTCTTAGTTGTTCGCGTTTAGTAAAAGTACCAATGGAACGTGCCTTTATTTTCTACTGATGTCATAGGTGTTTCCTCAACCTTTACTTGCCAAATGGACTTTCCTCGCTTATTTAGTTGCTTCAAGGGAGATAACTATATCGAAAGTAGATGTTCTTGACGATATAAGACAGGAATGGGTGTTCAGAGAGTTAACTTATATGGTGATATCGCATCAAGTAAAGATTTGGGCACCATATTATGCAGACTGCAATAAAAAGAAATTATCCGTTCCTAAGTATTATAGCTTGAAAGCGAGGCACAATAAAAACAACAATGCCATCAGATACTTCGTGTTGACAGTAAGAGATGTTCCAGCGCTAGTTGAGCATCTTTGTGAATCCACGTCTTTATAAGGTCCAACACAAGACGAATACGCCATCACATGTGCGATATAGTTCTGTTCATGAACGGAGCGCAGTAAGTGAGACATTGGCCCCTGTGCATAAACTGAGACATCTTCTCCAGAATGGGTACTGTCCATCATGTAAAATATTGTTTCTTGCGTAAAATTATCAGCACCTGTAAATATGTAAGAAAAATGAAATGTCAATATTGAGAGAATATTATTATCCCTGATGGGGGTGGGTGTGAGATGGGGAAATCTCGCCCGAGGGCAAGATATATGGGCCAGACACGAGGCTTGCCGAGTGTCTGGACCAAATATCTTGTCCCGAGGGTGAGATTTCCCCATCTCACACCCACCCACATTAGGGATAATTTTTCTCCCCCTACCAAAACACTCTGACGTCATCAAAAGTAATCCAGGGGCACGTGCAGCTATATCGAACAAATTTGTTGTCCATTTCTGAAAAAAGTGATTTGCTTAGGTACATACCACGAAATTAAATACAGACGCCGGCAAGACAGGGGTTAAAGATTTGTAGCCACATGAATATTGACACATTTCTTCGATGACGTCAATCGATCGGTGAGCGCGTATTGACAGGAATTAAGCTAAGAAACTGAACCAACTTTGTACAATATACTGTTATTATTGACATCAAGTACAACAAACAACAATACTTTGAACACCAACGAAACATAAAAAATATCACGTAGGTCATTTGGGACAGACATCTATCTCACATGGCCTTGTCACATGAGACACGCGTATCTTGCATAGCAAGTGGAGGTAGGGGGGGGGGGGGGGGGGGGGGGTAAATGAAATGTCAATATTGAGAGAAATGTACTTTCGAATATAAGGCCAAATAACAAAATACATTTGGTTCACGGGTAATTAATTTTACAAATCAATGAGGGAGAGGGTCCTTTATTTTTATTCGATAACTGGTAGTAGAGTGGTAAATTATTTTTGGTCGGAAAAATTCGAATATAAGGCCAAATAACAAAATACATTTGGTTCACCGGTAATTAATTTTACAAATCAATGAGGGAGAGGGTCCTTTATTTTCATTTCTTTTTATTCGATGAATGGTAGTAGAGTGGTAAATTATTTTTGGTCGGAGAAATTTGTTCACATATTTTTGCCTTGTTAAAATTTATGGGAAAACTGTAACAAGACAAATCCATACAGACTAAATAATTTAATTTCACAAATAATATGAATCACACCCGCAGATTTGTGTTCTGTCATATTTATGCACATTTTAGAAAAAATAAATGCTGTGCCTATAATATTTGAATTGTTTTCTACAGAAGAGAGCGAACTGGATATTTAAAAAGACACTGTATTTTAAATGTTTTAATACTTTGTTGAAAACACGTGAAAATAAATATACAACGATTAAAAAAGGTAAAATTTTAAAGTATCAGGATTTCAAATTTTGGAAGACATTGCAAGCCAATAAAATGTTCAACGAAGGGGTTCAATTTCAATGCGACATTGCCTGATTACCAAACGCTTTTGTGGCCTAATAGTTATAATTTCAACTGAATGTTGCTGCTGTGAAGTATGCCTTTGTCGTCGCACTTTGAGAAGTTTCAAGTTACTTCGCATGGCTGCAGGGACGTGGCTTCAGTGGTTTCCGATTGTGGGTGTAGGGTGGTGATTTCCAACTAGTGGGAGGGACCGGGAGGGGGAAACCCACCTCCCGGTCCCTCCCTCTAGTTGAAAATTCACTACGAGAAAGATTTTGAAAATGAAGCCCTGAAAGGGGGCATAGAATAGACTTTAATAACTGAAATGCTAACACATTTATAATAGAATTATCAGGTTATTATTATTTGGTATTCTTCTGGGAATTGAATATGTGCTAAACAAATGCTCAAGCTAAGAACTTTAAATAATTCATACTGCCGATTTGAAACCGAGTTGGAATTTTGGGAAGTAAAGGAGACATCAGCATCACCAAACAAACTCTAAGATCCAGATAGATGGAATTTCCAGCTACTCATGACTTGCCCGCCGAATTTCCAGCCATAGGAAATTTTGGCCGGGGGGGGGGGGGCGACCCCCCCCCCCCCTCTTATCGCCACGTCCTTGCATGGCTGCGTCGGACTAATTACCGAGACATGATGTACACGCAAGTTGGACATTTCAACTTTGATAAGAATGTGCTGTTTCGGAGTCGGGCAACTTAGTACAAGTACATAATATCTAACACACTCATTATCTTCATAGTCTGTTGAAAATTCTGTAAAATTTCATTCATAGCTCTTTAGTCGGTTCCTTATTTGGGTTAGCATAATGGTCGAATCGATTTACAAGTAATCAATATTTGAATTTTTTTCTTCAAGGTTTTGTACCATAAACCTTTCTAACATATTTTGCTCTGATCAAGCGTTTGGTGAAATTCACGGAGAGCAGATTTTGATTTATTGCCCCAAAACAGATCAGAACCGAAAGGCACTTACGCACAAATTAACAAACTACCTCGGTCACACCCCTAATGACCGAATTTACACTCACCTCCACACATACACCATCACTATTACCCATACTCTCATCAAACACACATACGTATAGACACGCCGACTCGAGTGAAAATGTTTTGCTCGGCCTCAACAATTCAGAGAGGCAAATATTGAACAGTTCACAATTTTATGAAAGCATGGATGGGATTCAGTGGCGACCAATGGCCAGGTGGCTCCGGGTGGGGGTGGGGGGGGGGTGGGGGGGGTGGGGGGGGGCAAAGGCTCAAAGGAAAAAGAAATTTGTATGTTTTGTTTTGGGCCCCCTCTTTAAAAAATTGGGCCTCCGCAGAGAATTTAATAATTTACAGGCTTAATGTGCATAAATTAAATTTCTCCGCGCGATACTCATGTACAGAGCTCGATTTTGCAAGTGAAATGTGGGATTCTTCCTTTAACCATTTACCGAACGCAGACGATATTATAATTTATTATTTTAAATACAATTTTTTCAAAAACTTTCAACAAAACCATATCATGTGACCCCTCGCTGAAACGAGCTCGTTCCAACGAGGGGTCACAGGATATGGTTTTGTTGAATTTGTTTAAAAATAATATTTTTTCAACTGCTGAGTTTGCATATTACGTGGGCGGATGCGGCCGATTCGTTTGGTAAAGGGGTAATAGATAGGTGAATTCTCCTCTCTAGAGTGAAGGATTTGGCGTTTTTCATTCATAATTTTCAAAATTTTCTCACACCGCGCCGAACCATGGTCGGCCCGGTGCGTCCTGTGTCCGAGGGCCCCATCATAATTATCGCCAGGGGCCCCAAGGGCCTTCGGCTGCCACTGATGGGAATCCGTAACTGTAGGTAGAGGAATGTGCTGGGGCAGAAATAATGACTTCCGGGGTTTCCACAAGTGGACACACACAGGCTTGGGTTTGGGTGTCTTATATCTTATAGGATTTCTACATTAGTCTTCGCGCTAATGGCGTTGGGTGGGTCTTTATTTTAACCAATTTAGATAACATTTGCAAACAAATCTCTCGAATAACTAAATATGTCCATTTATACCATGCCCCCACCCCCCTCCCCCATGTCACAACCTGTGAAAAGCCGGTATGTTAAATTTTAGCTTTTAACCCCACCAGCGATATAAAACTTCAACTCAGGTTAAAGCGTTTTCAATGGAAATTCCATTATAAAAATTTACACGTATAGTAGGAACTACATCCAACTTGACATTGGACATTAAACTCATTTGGGTTAAAAACAACCCAAATCAACTGGGTTGAGTGAATATGAACCCAGGAGAGTTCATATTCACTCATCCCATGCGATTTGGGTCGATTTGTAACCCAATCGAGTTTAGAATGGACACACAGCCCATAACAGCGTCAAATTGGACTGTTGGTCTGAGGGGTCGATCCTATACATCTACCCACGTAATGTTTTGATATATTTCGGCACTATTCCAACAAATGATGTATTTGTAGTCGCTAATGTAGCAAACGAGCGCGGTGGCCCAGTGGTAGACTGTTGGATTTCTGTGCTCAAGGTCCCGAGTTCGATCACCGTCCGGGACTACCCACATTGTATCCTTGGGCAAGGCACTTTATCCCGGTTGCCTACATGGTGGCACGATGACGTCGTGTACTAAGGCGTACTGCACGTCGATGGTGCACATGTCTTCAACCGTTGTAACCCTGCTTGAGCGGAGCTTAAACAAAGTTAGAATGTTGAGGAGCTGACAGTTGCTCGTAGATGCTCGTTGATTCTTTCCGGGTACTCCGGCTTCCTCCACCCGTAAAACTGTCACGGTCACGATTAGCCACTGTGTATAATTTTGCACAACGGCTAATCGTGACAATGACAGTTTTACGGGTGAAGGAAGTCGGAGAACCCGGAGAGAACCACCGAGCAACGACGAGCAGCTACCAGCTCCCCAACATCGTAACTCCGCACTGCATCACAGGCAGGGTTAGATTGTATGAAGACATGCTCACCCTCGACGTGCAGTACGCGTTAGTACACGGCGTCATCGTGCCCCCATGTGGACAATCGGGATTAAGCGCTTTGCCCAAGGACACAACACAGGAGTCCGAATCGATCGGTCAGACGGCCACCCATCCGGGGACTAACCGGGCTCGACGTTTCTTAGCTTCGGGGATCTGTCGAGAACCGGTTACCGCAACGCCACCGCCCCCATGTGGCCTTAAAACCAATAAATAAATAAATAAATAAATAAATAAATAAATAAATAAATAAATAAATAAATAAATAAACACTAGTCGATGGGATATACGAGGAATTACGCATCAGCTTCTACGTACTATTGATTTCAATCAAAATGAAATAAAGGTCTCCAACAAAACGTTCCCCGATGGGATGGCAAATTTGAAATATTAATAATAAAGAACATTGTAAATTTTCTAAAATGGCAATAAATCTACACAAAACTATAACTTCCGTCATCTGTATTCTTGTTGCACATTTCCAATACGTGTGTAATCATGCCGTAAAGTTTCAGTTCTCTACATTAGAAACTATGGAAGGAATTTATCACACCACGAAGGAACTCAACATTTCTAGCCGTTTAGTATTCACGAAGTCAAATGGGATAATAACTAGATTAAAAAGTCCATCATCTATATACAGGTTGCAAATCTTCGGGGGTAACAATGTCTAAAGTGTTAAATCTCTATATTTGAAACTGCAGGAGGAGTTATTTACACCATCAAGGTATCAAAAATGTGAACGCACGGAGGTATGACGGGACGGGCGGACGTAGGTTATTTCTATATCTTCACCCGGAACGCTGGGGTGCAATTACTCTATTCCACGAAGAATGTACGCACACCTCTCACCGCAACCGTTAATATACACCGGGAACTTAATTAAGCACCCCGTATTTTTCGCAGTGGTGTTAATACAAACTGTCATTACTTTCGTGCTGTCTTTCAGACGGCCAAAAGTGATTGTTTGCGGAAAGAATGGTCTATTGACAAACGAAAGAACACAATGATGAAAATATGCAGAATTTCAAAGGTGCTAATTACCCACATCTGTCACTTATGTTTTTGATGGAAAAATGTTCTCTCGACAAGTCTTGTGTTAGAACTGTCTCTGATGAAACAATGCCGGTAATCACTGACAAAATATGTAACTTGTGATCTCCTGAACACGATGGTAGTGTCTGACGTCAGTAGCGAGTGTGTCCACCACCAGCCCGGATGACAGTTTCATTCCTCCTCCTAATACTACCATACATCTCACCCATACAACTTGTACATCAACTATGTTGAACTACCTTTATGCATACACCTGTATTACAAGTCTCCATGAACATTATGTAATTATCATTTACCTGTATGTATTATATTATAATTCATGAATAAATATTGTTTAAACTAATGCTACCAGTGAGTCTTCTGACATGGTGCAAAGGCAACTACTATCACTCCTCATGCAATGCACCTTCCAAATCGGTCAAATTCCTTATAGGCGGATCACTTGTGTTCTAAGGAGCTCGTTACAGACCAAGGTAGTGTTGTAATAGCGTTGCTCTGAAGGAATGCTCTTACAGCATGGGAACGATGTGGCATTGCATTGTCGTCCATGAATACAGGACGAGGAGCCAACGGATGGTTGTCAAAATGAGGCACGACAACCGGATTAAGAATGTCCCGGATGTACTGATGACCATTGAACTTCCCACGTACGGTCACCATATAAAATTTCCAATCACGAGAGAGGCATCCCCAGGAAACTTACTGATTCTCCACCATAAATAAAAGTGTGTCTGATGTTCCTGGGCACGTAAGCAATATTTATATGCCTCCACACTCTTGCGCGACCATCTGTGACGTGAAGCAGGAACCTACTCTCGTCTGACCAATGGACTCTCCTCCTGAGATTCCAATGCTGTCGTGCCATACACTACTCCGAACGTCGTCTTTGAGGCTGATCGGACAGAGCTGGATGCTTGATGACCCTTCTGGATCTCACACCCAGTGCCTTGAGACGGTTTCGGTCAGTGATGTTGCACAAACGCCTGTTGGTGAGCCAAATGCGTTTTAAAACACCACTTGAAGCAAAGGGTTCACGCCTAACGAGGCCTGCCAGACTCCGATCTTCCAGTGGAAAGGTTTCCGGGGTTATTCAGTGCTTGGTTGGTCTTTAACATCGTTAGTTTGTTGATTTTTCGGACAAGCCCGCTGATGACAGAATGACTATAGCCAATTGCCTTCCAATAGCGTTGAATGACTTGCCTGTTGCATGCATGCCAACGATTTGCCATCTTAGTATCTCTGACAGTCTGCTCTTTGTTATGTCAACATTTACTGGTAAAATGATAAATGACGTGGCAAATCCTCTTGTTTTATACCCAGAAATTGCATGCGGATGATAGTGTTTTTTGTGACATTCGTGGGAAGCATGCTTCACGTGGACGTGGGGATGTGTTTGGGGCACGCTATCAATCGGAAACATCATGTTTCACTAGATGAAATGTACTGCAAGACCAAGCAATCATTAAAACATAATATTCAGTAACAGCAACCCCACTGACATTAAACATTTCAGGGGGTGCTTAATTAAGTTCCAGGTGTATATAATTGAGTTTTCTTCTTTGTTGTTTCAGCAAATCGTCCCCTGAGTTCCAATGTGTTCTATGTGCCAGTAGGCACATAGAACACATTGGAACTCAGTGGATGAAATGTTTGGCTGTATTGTTAAAATTTCGATATTACTTACGCGTCTCTTCAAGGGTGTAGTTTCTTCTCGGAGAACCATCATGAGCTGGACCGTTGGCGTAGAGTAGCGTAGTATAAAGTATGTTGCCACCAGGGATGCTTTCATAATCATCGTATGGTTGAACAATACCTGCAAATGTTTTCAAAAATACCATTTTCAATTCGATGATTACCAAACAGGATTCTCAGACAAAATTTGAAAAACATAAAATTTAAACGCTACTTGTTGTGAAAAGCATTGGCCAGAACATGATATGATCCTAACTGTTGAAAGTTTCATTAACCCCAATAAGTCCTCACAAAGAAGATTTTCTGTTTCTCAGGCATTTTTTTTGTGCAAAATTGCATGTGGGTGGGTTTTTATTTTATTTTATTTTTTCTTTTTGTAATAATTTCTTTGCCATCAAAAGTTCATGTTCTTGCTTTCTTTTACGTTTTAAGCCACATAATCTACAGAATAGCATGTGTGGTGGACTATTTCGTCCCTTGAGTGGAAGAAGGCTTTGTAATGCTTCAGCTTTATTGCACTCAAGGGACAAATTTATAAATTTCATTAACTTGGGTAAAATATCACACATAAACCATTTAATTTTTATTTTTTTTAAGTTTGCATTGGTTATAAAAAGAGAGCATGCGGCTGCCAGAAGGACAATATGGAAAGGCTTGAGAAACAGATTTTTAACATTTTTAGGCCTAAACGAACGGTCGTTACATTAGAGAAATGTTTAAATTAATTCAACCTACACCTCGTTAATTCGTTATGTACGATGATTTGGTTTTTTAACATTCCTGCATGTAGCTAAAACACAAAATAAATATATCCAATATAACCTGACCTTATGTTACCTTATCGTCTCTCTGGACAGAGGCCTCTATGTCAACAGATCACCACCTACTATGTTTAACTTTGCGGAACTTCCGTGTTTTATCTAGACACATTCAGGGTCGTACTTCATTTCAATGTTTGACCGGTATATATCTAATTTTACCTCAAAAGAGAAGCCTGTTTTGGCATTAATAATTTCACCAGGTAGACTACTCCATTAGTCTTTAGTTTTATAACCCTTTGAACCGCGGCCGCTTTTCCGGCCCAGAAACAAAATATGTCATACTTTTATTTAGTAGGATGGCTGCCGAGTTAAAGTGTGGGGTAGACCAATCAATATTTTCAACGTGCAGCCCTAAGGCTGCACGTTGAAAATATTAATTGGTCTGTCCCCAAATAATAAATATGGACTCTTCCAGTTGCTTCCATTGAACTGACATAGACGATACCATCAGGGTTCAAAGGGTTAATAAAGTAGTATTTCTTCTTCACATCCTGTTTACAAGGTTTCTTGATAATTTTCTTTCTGTGGCTTCTTGTCTGGTGTCCGCTATATTCTATTAAACCTGTCACGGCTTCTTGATCATAAATGTTGATACCAATTTTGAACATTTCAATCAGGTATCCTCTTTGTTACGCTTGCATTTGTCTTCTGTGTTTCATAAATCATATCTTTGAGCGATAGTAGTATGTCATGCACGTTTGAGGGAAAGGTTGCCGGACCCCGCTGCCGGACCCCGGAAGTGACGTCATGTCACGTGACGTAGTGGCGCCATGTTGTGTTGTCATGGTAACCCGCGTGAGCGGCCATCTTGTGACGTCATCTCCATAGTGATACGTGGTGTTAGTGCGCATGCGCAGCGCGTGTTGTTAGGGTGATACGTGTTTCCGTCGTCCATTTTGTATACAGGAGGCCGCCATCTTGGTTTCTATGGTAGCACGTGATTGCAATGTTACCCAATTGTTCTGCAATAAGACGGGGTATGTTCGGAGGGTATGTTCCTTTGTAGAAGAGTAAATCTAATTACCACAAACAACCCGACAATCCATCCAAATCACCAAAATCCACCCGAAATCACCGAAATTGACTTTATTTCCCCAATTTATCAGCTTAGCACGTAGTGCTAGTACTAAGGGGTACAAGGGGTGCATTCGATTGAACAGGAGTAATGTTCTGGTTCGGATTTTCCCAGAATCCTCATTAATTACCCAAATAAACCCGTCAAGTTGTATTATTTCGAATTCTTTAAGAATCCTTTTTTTGGATCCCATGACGTGTTATTTCCCTATTAAGAGTAGCAGGTAATTCCGAGGGGGTGTGTTCGTTTGAAGTGGAGTAATGTTCCCATTTTTTTTGGATCCCATGACGTTTTATTTCCCTATTAAGAGTAGCACGTAGTGCTATAGGACAAATTTACCCAGAAATCCTCTGCTTCTACTTGGAACTATATTTTTATAAATTCCTACGCTCTATTTTTAGTAACATCCTTAACTGACCCCCTAACTAATTGTTAGTGTCTATATTTAGCAATTTCTTTAAATGACCCCCCCCTAACTACATGATTTTAAATAATAAAATTAATGAGGATCAAGATGTTTTTACACTGACCAATCAGAGCGAAGTTAATCCACCAATCAGATTTCTGGATTCCAATTGTGTTTCTTTCCCATTACTTTCTATACTAATTTTCTAAATTTCCCAACTTTAACCTATAATCCTATAGGAAACAAACACAAACACCCATCGAGAATGAAAATATCGATGAAAAAACGTTGTGACGTCGTGACGTTTTCAAAAACGTCCATCACGTCTAAATAAATTCCGGAGAAGAATAACGTCGCGTCATTCTGTTTCGATCCTTCGAACTGAACACATCGCTAGAGAGTTTTCTATAGCAATTTTGCCTTTGCAAAAAATTTATGAAGATGTCTGAAGCTGCTACTGCCGTTACCAGAACTGATGTCTACGCATGTGAAGAGTGTGGGAAGACCTTTACGGACCGTCGGAACCGGAATCGCCATGTACGCACCCAGAACGTCACCGGAGAGAAGAAGACCCACGATTGTACCAACTACAACAAGACCTTTACGAGGAAAGAAGATTTGGTAAACCATCTGAAGAAATGTTTGGAGATATATACATGTATGGGATGCGGCCAGGAGTTCAACCAACTACTCCATTTTAATCGACATAAGAGCGTTGCCCACCGACCAGTTCCTGTACCATCTAAAAGGAAGACTGATGAACCGAAGAGAGGACCACCTAAACAACCACGGACCACGACGACCACCCATTATGATGTTGACCCAATGGAGTTTGAAAAGAATATAATGTCTGAAGAAGAGCCAGATGAGATATTGACCGTGTACGAAGATAACTGGAGTTCTATTAGAACTCGCCACATGATGAACAGAAGAGTCCAAGACCAATATAACTACCGGATCAACGATGTGAACCTGAAGATGATGACTGATGAATTGATGACTACCATATTTCTGCCACAACAGCTAAGATTTAAAATTAATCTGAGTTTTGGTTTTATCCTGAGACACACTGAAACGAATGAACTGAAGTATTACCATCCATCACAAAACAACGCCCGGGTACTTGATGTTCCACAACTTTGCTGCCAAGAAGACTTTGAAGAATTCCTTGATGATGTCATGGAAGAAGATATCCTGGAATGGGCCAAATTAAAACGACCCAACACCAAATGGCTTGTTGAGAGAGTTACCAACGTCACATTTTATGTGAATAAGCTGAAAGACCACCCAATTGGAATGGTAGAAGATCTTCCTGACTACATTCTCCAGAACAAAGCAGTAAATGCTTTGGTGAAAGATAGAGCTCGCCATTTTACCTATGAAGACAACCTGTGTATTTTCCGCTGTTTAGCTTTATGGAGTGGTTCCATAACAGACAACCTCAACTATACAACAGATGTGATGTACAACAAGTATTCAGAGAAGCCAAAGAATGAATTCCGTGGAGTAACTTTAGCCGAATTACCTGACTTGGAGAAATGTTTTGAAGTAAATATCCAAGTATATGAACTTGTCAAGAATGCTGATGACCAAATTGTTGCCAAATTAGTACAGAGATCTCACAGAAAGTATGAAGATACCATGTATGTGAATGTTTACAAAAAACATTTTAGCTACATCATCGATATAGACCAATACTGCAAATCCTTTGAATGCCGCAAATGCGGCAAATTATGGAAATCTGCCCGATATCTTCGGCGTCACGAGAAAACCTGTACAGATGAAGTAAATTACCAGTATGTTGGCGGTGTATACCATCCATCCCAGTCCATATTTGATCTGTTAGAAGATGAAGGTATAGAAGTATCTGAAGAGAAGAAGTTTTATCCATATCGTGCAACGTTTGATTTTGAAAGTTACTTTGTCAAATCCAGTCTACCTGCTGACAGTGATAAACTGATATGGGAAGCAGAACACCGACCATTGAGTGTTAGCATATGTAGTAATGTTCCAGAATACCAAGAACCGAAATGTTTCATTACAAATGGAAATTCTCAAGAACTTGTTGAAGAAATGATGACATACCTCACAGCTATTTCATCTCATTGCAACCAACTGATGCAGACCTATCATGCTTGGACCTTGTTTAAACTCAGACAGAAAATTGATGAAACGCTGGAAGCGGAAGCCAGAGCTACTGGAGAAGATACATCCAAGATGCACCCTTTACAAAAATTGGAGAAGAAATTTCAAGACTACCTACAAGAGATGCCCGTCATCGGATTCAACTCTGGAAAATATGATATGAATGTAGTCAAGCGTGAACTGATGACATACCTGAAGAGACAGAATCCACTCAAGTTTGCAGTGAAGAAATCGAATAACTATATGTGCGTCTCGACAGAATCTTTCAAGTTTGTTGATATTTGCAACTACCTCGCTCCAGGATTCAGCTATGACAAGTTTTTGAAAGCATTTGGCTGCTCCGTGACAAAGGGATTTTTACCATATGAATGGATCGACAGCTTGAACAAATTGGATCAAGGCCACCTACCAGACCATGAAGCCTTCTACAGTTCTCTCAAGAAAGAAAATATATCCAATGAAGAATACCAGTACTGCCATCATGTATGGAACGACCTGGAGATGACAACTTTCCGTGATTTTCTGATCTGGTATAATAACCGAGATGTAAAACCATTCCTTGAAGCAGTTGACAAGCAGTTTGCTTTCTACCAAGAACGCCACATCGACATGTTTAAAGATGGTATCAGTGTTCCGGGTCTCACGTTGAAATACCTGTTCCAGACCATGAATGATGACACTTACTTCACATTATTTAACCAGAAGAATAAAGACTTGCATCACTTGGTGAAAGATAATATCGTTGGTGGACCTTCAATTATCTTCAACCGATACCACGAGAAAGATGTTACCCGAATCAGAGAAACAAAATATGGCAATGAAGCAAAACCATGTGGAAGTATTATAGGCTTTGATGCGAATGCATTATATCTTTGGTGCCTAATGCAAGAGATGCCAACGGGTTGGAGTATTAGACGTCGTGAAGAAAACCAGTTTAAACCAGAACATCCAATGAAGTATGGTAAAATGGCTGAACAATGGTTAGAGTTTTTATCCATGAGAGATGACATCCACATCAGACATCAGTTTAACGGAGCTGAAAAAATGATTGGTCGAAGACAGTTGCCTGTTGATGGTTGGTGCAAAGAGACACAGACTGTATACCAGTTCCATGGCTGCTTCTGGCACGGACATACCTGCATGAAAGATAAGAATGGCCTTCCTATCATCCATAATGAAGTCAGAGATAAACCGATGAAAGAACTGCTACAAGACACCCGTACCAATGCAAAGTACATCACCGATTTGGGCTATAAACTTATTGAAATCTGGGAGTGTGAGTGGAGAGAGATGAAGAAGACCGATGCCACACTCAAAGCCTTCCTGAAAGAGAACTTTTCAGACAAAATAGATGGTGCGATGACAGAGGAAGAAATACTGAACAAAGTGAAGTCCGGTGAACTGTTTGATTTAGTCGAATGTGATATACATGTACCAGATCACCTGAAAGAGTACTTTGAAGAGATGACACCTATCTTCAAGAATGCAGATATTTCCATAGATGATATTGGTGAACACATGAAGTCCTTTGCCGAGAAGAATGGAATCATGAAGAAACCCCGAAGAACTTTGATCGGAAGCTATGGAGCGGAAAAAATGTTGTTTGCAACCCCTTTACTGCAGTGGTACCTCCAGCATGGTATTGAAGTTGATCACGTCTATCAAGTTATCCAATATAAACCAAGAAGATGTTTTGAAAAATTTGGAGATGAAGTATCTGAAGCAAGAAGACAAGGAGATGTTGACTCTGACAAGTCGATCGTTGCCGATACCATGAAGTTGTTGGGCAATTCTGGATATGGCAAAACCGTCACCAACAAAGAGAAGCATCGACGTGTGTGCTATTGCGACGACGAAGAAGTTACCAAAGCTGTAAATGACATGTCCTTCAGAGCCTTGAATCCATTAGATGATACATTATATGAAGTCGAACTCAACAAGAAGACCATCAAGTTGGATCTGCCACTTCACATAGGATTCTTTGTTTACCAGTATGCGAAACTCCGGATGCTTCAGTTCTAATATGATGTCATCGATACTTTTATCAACCGCCAAGATTTCGAATATGCTGAAATGGACACAGATTCTGCATATATAGAGTAGAATTTTACAAAGAGAATCACAAGTGGTTTCCATCAGAGTGTTGTGATTTCCACAGAGATGATTATGTGAAAACCAAATTAGAAGGCAAAGAATGGCTCTCACCCTCATGCTGCCAAGAAAGAAAGCGTTTTGACAGGAGAACTCCAGGCTTGTTTAAGGTAGAATTGCAAGGAACCGGCATTGTTGGACTGTGTAGTAAAACATATTATTGTTTCGGAGCCACCAATAAATTCAGTTGTAAGGGAATCAGCAAACGCCACAATGATTTGACGAAAGACAGATATTTGCAAGTTTTGAAGACTCAACAAAGTGGATCTGGCATCAACCGAGGATTTATAATGAATGACAACACTATGTATACCTACCAGCAGAGCAGAGATGGACTATCATATTTCTACCCAAAACGAAGAGTTTTAGAAGATGGAGTTAGTTAAAGAAGAAACAATTGAGTGAGTGTCATATTTTTCTACAACCTGAACCAAGTCTAGCTTTTGCCTACAAAAAGTTCTATTTAGCTGATCAAAAAAATTCCTAAAAAAAACCGAAATGGTTTTTAGGTGGTCTACTCAATCATATTAGGCTCATCAAATTTTTAAAGTCCTTTATGGCATTCTCTAAAGTCCTTTATGGCAGTCCTCATAAAGTCCTACATGGCATTCTCTAAAGTCCTATATGGCATTCTCTAAAGTCCTTTATGGCAGGCCTCATAAAGTCCTACATGGCATTCTCTAAAGTCCTTTATGGCATTCTCTAAAGTCCTTTATGGCAGTCCTCATAAAGTCCTATATGGCATTCTCTAAAGTCCTATATGGCAAGTTTTTCTCAAAGTAAAAAGTCCTTTATGGCATTCTCTAAAGTCCTTTATGGCAGTCCTCATAAAGTCCTATATGGCATTCTCTAAAGTCCTTTATGGCAGTCCTCATAAAGTCCTACATGGCAAGTTTTTTCTCAAAGTAAAAAGTCCTTTATGGCATTCTCTAAAGTCCTTTATGGCAGTCCTCATAAAGTCCTACATGGCAAGTTTTTTCACAGGTAAAAAGTCCTTTATGGCAGTCCTCATAAAGTCCTATATGGCAGTCTTCAAAAAAATTCTAAATGGCAAGTCTTACAAGGCAATAGACTTTTTCTAGTGTAAAGATTTTTTCATTTTTTTTATTTATTCTAATACAGAGAGTTTTTTCATCATTATCATCATCATCATGTTCCTGATATACTTTAGGCTAACCCTATTGGAAGTGGAGGATACTTCTTTAGTTTCATTCAAAACTTAGTTTCATTCAAAACTTTTTAGTTCCATTTATTTTTAAAAAATGTTGATTCATGGTATCTTTTAGGTTACACCTATTGGAACCAGATGATACTTCTTTATTCAAAATTTAGTTTCATTCAAAACTTTTTAGTTCCATTTATTTTAAAACATGTTGATTCATGGTATCTTTTAGGTTACACCTATTGGAACCAGATGATACTTCTTTACTTTTTAGTTTCATTCAAAACGTTTTAGTTTCATTCAAAACTTTTTAGTTCCATTTATTTTAAAAGACATGTTGATTCATGGTATCTTTTAGGTTACACCTATTGGAACCAGATGATACTTCTTTACTTTTTAGTTTCATTTCATTTTTTTAAAGTTGATTCCTGGTGTCTTTTAGGCTACCCCTATTGTATAACCAAAGGAATAAATCATCATCATCATCATTACTAAGAAATTCTCTGTTGTGAATATTTAAAAGAAATGAGAAATTTTTATGATAGAAAAACTAAATTGCTAAGTTGGAGATGTTGTTTTCGTTTTTCTTTTTTGATGAACAAAAAAAATTCCCTCAAAGAGGATACGAACTGTAGGGGGTGGGAATGCACTCGAGCTATTTGACTTATCTCCATTGGACAGAGGTTTGTAGCTTGACCTGTCCCAAGCCAGTATAAAATGCAGAGGGCCATATCCTACAGTTTAAGGATCAAGATTGCAGTTTGATCGCCAAACTGACCAATCAGATCGAAGTTAATCAACCAATCAAATTTCTGTATTCTCATTGTGCTTCTTTCCCATTACTTTCTATACTAATTTTCTAAATTTTCCAACTTTAACCTATAATCCTATAGGAAACAAACACAAACCCCAACCAAGAATCAAAAACTCAATCAAAATTTGTTCAACGGGGGTGATGTTTTCAATCACGTCCGTCAAAGATATATAAGATTAGGCAAAGCATGGACTTGGCATCATTCACGATCGAACCATTGACCAGAGAAGATGTTCCGAATTGGCACCAAGCAGACTTATGCTAACGTCACCCAGTACCAGGGTGAACTGAAGATTCATCTCAGAAGATACTTTGAGGGAAAAGACCAGAAACCTTATCCTACGAAGACTGGTATTGCTCTATCTTTAGAAGAATGGAATGCCTTGAAATCTCAAATAGAAGAAGTAGATGCAGCCATCAAAACCCAACAAACAACTTTAACTGAAGACACTAAACCTACTAACCATGAAGACTTCAAAAAACCAAATCAAGAACCACCTTTGAAGAAGAAGAAGAAGATCACAGTGAGAATAACCCAACCACGACCATTGATCGTTGATGAAATTGATAGTGAACTCAGGCAAGTTCGCTTGCAGCATGAACTTTGCTTGGCATATGCTCATTATGTCGAAGAGAACATTGACGCTGTAATGAAAGAAAAATGCTATGGATGTACAGTAGATCACCCAAGTCAGATTCAGCATAATGTATGCCTAATGATGTCTGAAGAAGAGAAGATTATAACATGTTTTAGTGACGCACTTGAAAGAGTTAACAAGAATGATGTTCATCTACTGTGGCACCATAATACTTCTGGAATGAATCCACCACCAGTACAGAAAGAATATGAAGATATGTTTGAGAAACCTCTCACAAATGAACAGAGACGTTGTATTATGGATTTGGTGATTGAATTTATGACCATCAAGAAACCTGTTACAATTGGATTCTAATTGAAGATGTAAATTGATGTTGTAAATTTTTATAAAAAAAGAAGAAAAAAGAAGAAAAAAAGTATAAAATGAAGAAACAAGAAAAAAAGGTGGTAATGACGCTTAAGTTATTTGATGTTTATCTTCTTGACAAATATCAAACAAACTTAAACTGTCCCCAGCCAGTAAGTCAGAGGGCCGCCAATTTTAAATATTTTTTTGGATGACGATTCATATTGACCACCTCTCCAAAAGGTATAAAAGGGGGAGTAGTCCCCACGTTCAGTGGGGCCACCCCCCCCCCAAAAAGGTATAAAAGGGAAGTAGTATCCACATAGAACAACAAAGATGGATCCTCGTTGGAAGCATCCATTCACTTGTTTATTGTGTGGTCCCACGGGTAGTGGTAAATCATCCTTTGTAAATCGGGTTATTCAAAACATTTAAAATATTATATCACCTGTCCCAAGTCACATCATTTGGTGTTATAGTGAATGGCAACCATTATACAATACTTTACCCCAAGTAGAATTCGTAGAGGGTCTCCCTCAAGAATTAAAATCTGATAGTTTAGTCATATTGGATGATCTGATGCTCGATGCAGATGTTCGAGTGTCTAGATTATTTACTAAAGGTAGTCATCACCGTAACATTAGTGTGATCTACATTGTTCAAAATTTATTCGATAAAAATAAAGTCCATAGGACTGTAGCTCTCAATAGTCATTACATGATCTTGTTTAAAAATCCTAGGGATCGTTCTCAGATCTCACACTTGGCAGCACAGATGTATCCTGGTCATTCCAAGTTTCTGAGAGAAATTTTTGAAGATGCCACTTCGACACCATATGGTTACCTTTTAATAGATCTCAAACAAGACACTCCTGCACACATGAGATTAAGAAGTCAAATTTTTCCTGGGGAAACCCAATATGTGTACCTCCGAAAAGTATAAAAGGGGAGCAACAAGTCTGACTCGAGTCAGAAGCATGTCTGACCGTCTCAAGCGCAATATCGCTCTTCTCAAGGTTCTTATTAAATCGAAACCCGCACTCGTCAAATCCATACTAAAACATGCAGACAAAGAATTGATAACTTGTTTGTGTGACTGTGCCTCGAATATACTGAAGGGAGCAGTACCTCTGACCAAAGCTCAGAGAACCAAACTCGTTCGTCAGAAACAACTAGTGAGGGCAGTGGCAAACAAAGGTACCTCTGACAAAAAGAGGAGACAAATCTTGAAGAAAGGGGGATTCTTGGGGGCATTGCTACCTCCTGTACTATTGGGTGCTGTTAAAGGTATATTTGGATGATGGAATATGCAAAGAAGATGGCTTTGGTAGAACCAAGGTTATTGGAACGTCTACAAGAGACTCCAAGACAACCGAATGAACTGGCTGTTTCATCACTGGATAGAGAAATGAGAGATATTCTCGATGCCCCTTTTCTTTCGGCTGATGAAAAGATGACTCAATATAATCAAATTTTACAAAGATACTTGATATTTCAACAAAAGGTAATGGCTCCTCGACCAATTAAAGTCGAATTCGAGAAAGATAATAAAGACGAAGACATTCTCGATTCTGTACCTATGACAATGAAGAGAAAGGGCAAGGTGTTGTTGAATCGTATTAGAAGTGACCCAAATATATCTTGGAATGAGAAGGGTGAATTAGTCTACAAAGATCAAACAGTGGTAGGGTCGAATGTAACAGATCTTCTAAACGATTTACTTAGAAGACGAAAATCTTTCCAACCAAAGGGATGGGAAATGTTGGCCGAAGCTTTGAGAGATAGTAACATACCCCAAGAATTAATTGGTCATAAAGAACGTTGGGATTTTATGAAACAGGCACCGATAAAGTCGGAACCAAAACAACCAAAGAAAACAGAAACGCCAAAGTGGATCGAAAAAAAGGTATAAATAGAGTTGACACTTGAACAAGGCAGTCATGGAAGCATTGTACTATGATTCTGAAGTGCCTGGTAGTTTTGGTGGTGTAGACGCTCTTCGTAGAGCGTCCAAGAAAAAAACCAAACAAGTTGTAAAATGGTTAGAGACTCAAGACACATACACTCTTCACAAACCTGTTCGTCGTACATTTCGTAGAAGAAAAGTAATAGTTAGTGGTATAGATGCACAATGGCAAGCTGACTTGGTAGATGTTTAAAACATAAGTAAATTCAACACAAACATAAAATTTTTGTTGACATGTATAGATGTATTTAGTAAATATGCTTGGGTGATACCATTACAAAACAAACTTGGTGATTCCATCGTGAAAGCTTTTAGTAAAATTTTCAAACAAGGTCGTAGACCAGAAAAATTACAAACTGATCAAGGCAAAGAATTTCTAAACAGAAAATTTCACAATTTTCTCAAAGATCACAAAGTCGACTTTTTCACAACACAAAATGTGGAAGCAAAATGTTCCATAGTAGAACGATTCAATAGAACTTTGAAAACCAAAATGTGGAAATGTTTTACCAAGAATGATACACTAACTTTTCCACTTCAAAACTTGGTGAAATCATATAATCATTCTCATCATCGCAGTATAGGTATGGCCCCCATCGCCGTGAACTTTGAAAATCAGGAAGAGATTTGGCAAAGGTTGTTTGGACAACCCATAAAACACAAGACACCAAAGTACAAAGTAGGTGACAGAGTGAGAATCAATAAAGTTAAGAAAACTTTTGAGAAAGGTTATTTGCCCAATTGGACCGAAGAGTTATTCACAGTAGTAGCCATCAAGAAAGGACATCCAGTCACATACATGTTACAAGATGATAATGGAGAAATATTGAAAGGGTCATTCTACACTGAAGAGCTTCAACGAGTTTCACATAAAACTATTTACAAAATCGAACGAGTCAGCTCACCTATAAAAGGAAGTGAACCTCTGAAGTTTCTTCAAAATGGAAGAAGGATCGAACGGTTCTTGGCCTCTGTTTGGTAAAAGAATTCCAAGGAGCGAGATAACTTATTTTTCACAAATAATCATTTTGTATATCATCATCATTACCAGTGTCGTTAATCTCACTCTCGAAAACCCAGACAGCAAGTTGTGGACTGCTCTCTTGAGTAGTAGCATAGGATATTTGTTACCAAATCCAACCATTAAGAAAAAGTAATGTTTTATTTGACTCTACCAAGTAATAGTTCTATGAACGTGTTTCCAGAAAACACGTTGACTACGTACTCCACTCAGTTATCACAACCAGTGAATCTCACGGGAGAATGGGAAGTAGGTCTGGCAGAGATTCAGTCTCCAAATACTTGGTTCAATATTCGTGGAGAAGAAGCTTTCGTTACAGTGTTCTGGTCTTCGAAAAAGAATTACCGACTTACTCCCAAGGAAGGTCGTTATTCGGATCCCATTGATGTGATACGAGCTATCAATGGTGTTAAAGAATTACTCTTGCCTCGTCACGACAAGGTAGCTTTTGAACTGGATAGAGTGACTGGTAAAGTTCGTATCACGGTACGTGATGGAGTCGTGGTCACATTGAGCCCTACTCTTCAAAATATTTTGGGGTTTAATGAGTGTGTTTTTAAATCAGGAACTTACAATTCTTCCAGAGTTGCCGATGTCAACCAAGGATTTTATTCACTCTATGTATATTGTGACTTGGTTCGTGACCAAGTCGTAGGAGATACAAGAATACCACTTCTTCGTATCGTACCCGTGCGTGGAAAATATGGGGATATCATCTCTAAAACATTTGAGAATGTGTATTATGTACCAGTAGAACGAAAAAATTTCAGTACCGTCCAGGTGTATATAAGGGGTGACACAGGAGCCATAGTACCATTCGAGTTCGGGAAAGAGACAGTGACACTTCATTTCAGAAATCGTAGATCTCTTCATTTCACATAAACATGACTTATTGTTGTAAGTCCAAATTATATGAAGAATATTACACGAAACAAGCTGGGAATGGTCTA
This sequence comes from Pictodentalium vernedei, assembly GCA_031216915.1. Classification (NCBI taxonomy): domain Eukaryota; kingdom Metazoa; phylum Mollusca; class Scaphopoda; order Dentaliida; family Dentaliidae; genus Pictodentalium; species Pictodentalium vernedei. The sequence continues at coordinate 333,575,750 of CM062290.1, forward strand.
CCGGCTTTTTCTGGAGCTCAAATACAGAGAGGATATGGTTTGGGAAGTATATTGGGAGGACTGAAGAATATGGTGTTACCTTTATTGAAAACTACAGCCAGGACCGTGGGAAAACAGTTATTGAGAAAAGGAGCAGCCTTTGCCGAAGATGTCATTGAAGGGAAAAATGTAAAAAAGGCAGCAATCAAAAGAGTCAAAGAGGCTGGTGCAGGAGCTTGGAATGAAGTGGTTGGTGGTTCAAAACCACCCGGTAGGAAAAGTATAAAAAGGCCCGCACCACGCAAAACTAGCAAATCGACAAAAAGAAGGAGAACTGTTCAGACCCAAGACCATCTCGGTGCATGATGTCTCTCATTAATGAAAAATCTTGTGAGTGTGTCAACAGCGAACTCGACTTGTTTTCCATACCACCAACACAGACTAGTGTGGAACATGGGCAATGGGTAGAACACAGGCCTTTGGCGACTATAGGAAACAGTGGTCCAATAGAATTCCACATTGCAGGATTAGGAGATGATTATTTGAATTTGGCACATACATACTTGTATGTTAAAGCAATGGTTGTAGATTCCAATGGGGCATCAATTGCACCCGATGCCAAAGTGGGCCCAGTCAATTTATGGATGCATTCCTTATTTAATCAAATCGATATCAGCTTGAATGAAAAACTGGTATCCCCTTCCAACAACACTTATCACTACAGAGCTTTCATAGAAACTTTGTTGAGTTATGGACCAGCTGCCAAGAAGTCACAACTGACTAATGCATTATGGTACAAGGATACGGCCGGACACATGGAAGATTTGACAGATGATAACAAGGGATTTCTTCTTCGAAAGAAATTTATAGAGAAAAGTAAAATCGTGGACATGACTGGAAGATTACATTTGGACATGTTTTTCCAAACTCGTTACTCGCTGAATGGAGTTAATGTTCATGTTAAAATGAATAGAGCGAAAGATGCTTTCGCATTGATGGCCGATACCGCTACATACAAGATCAAAATTCTAGATGTATCCATGTTTGTACGCAAAGAGAGACTCCAATCATTCGTGAGAATGGCTCACGAGAAAGCACTAACAAAAGCAACTGCAAAATATCCTATCGATCGTGTGGAAACCAAGGTGTTTTCAGTGCCGAAAGGAAATCTGAGCATTACACAAGAAAATTTATTTTTAGGCCAACTACCTAAACGCATCGTAGTGGGATGTGTAGACAACGATGCTTTCAATGGAAACTTTTTAAAGAATCCATATAATTTCAAGAACTACAAAATCAATTACTTGGCATTGTACGTGGATGGGCAGCAGATTCCAGCCAAACCATTACAACCTAGATTCGAACAACAAGAAGTGGCCAGATGTTATGCAACTCTGTTCCAAGGAACTGGACAAATGTATGAGAATGAAGGAAACCACATCAGCCGAGAAGAGTACATAAATGGATACACCCTATTCGTATTCGACCTGACTCCAGATCTATCACATGGACAACACTTCGATCTGGTGAAGAGAGGAAACTTGAGACTAGAAGTCCATTTCGAAAATCCATTACCAACCACAATCAACGTACTGGTGTATGCAGAATTCCAGAACATCATAGAAGTGGATAAGAATAGACAAGTAATCTTCGATTACTCAACATGAACACGTTGCAGTTAGAGAATGCACTTCGATCAGATAGTTGTTTGAAGAGAATATGTTTGGGTGTATTTTCAAGAAACAAATTACCAAGAAGATTACCAGATCACAGACCAGTGGCTTTGATAGCCAACACGGATCCAGACCACAGAAAAGGAGAACATTGGGTGGCTCTCTTTGTGAGTCACCACAACGCAGAATACTTTGATTCCTATGGATTACCACCACAACACAGACCATTCGAGAATTTCCTGAAGAAGAATTCCAGATATTGGAAGTATAATACAAAACGCCTTCAAGGACCATTACCAGTGTGTGGACAATACTGTTTGTTTTACTTGAAACATCGCTGTCGCGTTGTACCGATGGAAACCATATCCAACATGTTTACCACTGATCTAATGGATAATGATCTGTTGGTTAATGACGTCATAGAGAAAACCAGCCACTAGATGTCGCTGCATTGAAGGAAAACTATAAAAACTGGTGCACTTTGTGTTCAGCTCATTTGTGTTCCGACAGCCAAAGAAGAAGGATGTCTACTAATGTGACCGTCTTCAAACTTAACAACGATTTACAGATTCAACTATTCAAGAAAGACGTTGGGTTCCAGTTTACCACCAGAGATTGGGAACAAGTGACCAAAGCAGTGGATATTGCAAAGAAGAGAAGTCTTGAAATAGGAGAACCCAAACCAAAAAGAGAAAGAAAACCAAAGAAGAATGAAGATAAAAAGGATTGAAGAATGTTCACTATTCCATGTTTGATCAGGATGGCACAGAATGATTATCAATCAAGAAACCAAGAAACAAGAAATCCAAGAGACTTTGTAGAGAGAATGAGCGTTTCATTCGAAACGTATTTTCGTGATGTTCCGCCACCGGTACTGGAGCAGTTATTATGCGGAGAAGATAAAATAAGAAAGACACCAGAACAAAGACCACCAAAACACATCAAGTATGCATTGGAGGAAAATCGTCTCAAGACATTTCAATTCATGTTACAAAGTGAAAGTGTGAAAACCCCGAATGAACTGACAAAAGCTGGATTCTTTTATTTGGGGACAGGAGACAGAACTCAATGTTTTCATTGTGGTATTATTGTTCGTTTCTGGGAAACAGAAGATGATGTTATAGAAGAACACAGAAAATATTCTCCAGACTGTTATTACATTCATAATTTACCACCTGAATTCATGGACGTTGAAAAAGAAGAAGAAATGGCCATCGAAGAAGAAATGGACACATCATTTCAAGAAGAAGAAGATTCACGGAGGACAAAATGTAGTGTGTGTTTATTAGCTGAAGCCAATGTCGCTCCGCGACCATGTAACCATTTGTGCCTGTGCAAAGACTGCTGTAAACCACTGAGAAGATGTCCAATCTGCAGAAAGACTGTTTATGAATATCTGACAATCTACATACCATAAAAAGATGTATTTTTGTTGTTGAATAAAAGAAATTTAAATTTATATTTAGTGTTATTATTTTTTAACTTTCCATCGAAGTACAAAGAAAAATCAAAATGAGGGATAGTAAATTAGACCTCGTACGACACATCTGTTGGGTAGATCCTCATATGAGTATATGGTGGAACTTAGCTTCATGGCCTTCATGTACACATATGGGTCCTACTTATAATTTTAATAATGGATTTCTGGGTAAATTTGTCCTATAGCACTACTTGCTACTCTTAATAGGGAAATAAAACGTCATGGGATCAAAAAAATGGGAACATTACTCCACTTCAAACGAACACACCCCCTCGGTATTACCTGCTACTCTTAATAGGGAAATAACACGTCATGGAATCCAAAAAAAGGATTCTTAAAGAATTCGAAATAATACAACTTGACGGGTTTATTTGGGTAATTAATGAGGATTCTGGGAAAATCCGAACCAGAACATTACTCCTGTTCAATCGAATGCACCCCTTGTACCCCTTAGTACTATAGCACTACGTGCTAAGCTGATAAATTGGGGAAATAAAGTCAATTTCGGTGATTTCGGGTGGATTTTGGTGATTTGGATGGATTGTCGGGTTGTTTGTGGTAATTAGATTTACTCTTCTACAAAGGAACATACCCTCCGAACATACCCCGTCTTATTGCAGAACAATTGGGTAACATTGCAATCACGTGCTACCATAGAAACCAAGATGGCGGCCTCCTGTATACAAAATGGACGACGGAAACACGTATCACCCTAACAACACGCGCTGCGCATGCGCACTAACATCACGTATCACTATGGAGATGACGTCACAAGATGGCCGCTCACGCGGGTTACCATGACAACACAACATGGCGCCACTACGTCACGTGACATGACGTCACTTCCGGGGTCCGGCAGCGGGGTCCGGCAACCTTTCCCTCAAACGTGCATGACATACTACTAGCGATAATGATTAAACACAACTTTAATTCTCCCTCTTTATTCTTCCTCCTGAGCCTTATAACTTCGCGGACGCTTTCTGTATGCGGCTCCATTATATTACATAATTCTTTTACCAACATTTGTATCTTTCCTTCTTTCATCCCTATTTTCTTTATATCTTTCAGTGTAATAAGAGACAATAATATTTAATTTTCTACAATCGCTATTTATTTATGGGGGTTTATCGACATTTTCGACAGCCAGGGTTACCTGGTATCGGACAGTATCACGGGTCGAGGAAGCCGGAGTAGCCGGAGAGAAACACCGAGAAAGGGCGAGCAACTGTCAGACTACCCTACGTACTAACCCCAACAAGCAGGGTTAGCATTCGTTGAAGACAAGTGCACCATCGACGTGCAGTGCTCCTTACTCCACAACACCACCGTACCCCCACGTGGGCAATTGGGTTGAAGTGTCTTGCCCAAGGATACAACGCAGTTGCCACAGGTGGGATTCGAACAGATGACCTCTCTGCTTGCAGCCTGCATCTCTACCTACTGAGCCACCGGGCTCCTTCTGCAATCGCTATCTCGTATTTCAGAAATACTCGCGTCAATACTATGCGCTGCCAAATTTGGTGCTGAATCTTCCTTGGCGCTCTCCGCAATTAATTTCTTGACTTCCACATTATCAGCTTTTTCCATTCGCTTTTCTAGATTCGTTTTCAACCTTCTCTAAAACGCTTCGCGCAATTCTTCGATTTCTTTGTTCTTTTCATGAATATACCTTTACAAGTCGGACAAAACCAGTCTCGATATCAGATAATATTTTATAATCAGACCTTGTGATGTTTGAGTATTTCCCACAGAGGTGTTTATCGCATCGCTCACATTCAACAGATTCCGATTTTTATCTTTAGAAACATTGTTGCACACCATGCTTTGACACCATCTGTTTGCTTATCTTGACGCTGGGAATCTTTTCTCTTGGACATCTTGGCTTGATGTGAATATACACGAGACAGAGCAATCTCTTAACGTAATAACTGAAGTCTTGGGTTGTCAACCCTGTTACTCACTACAACAGAGCAAACTTTATCTTTTAATGGATCCTTTCCAACTTGTGGTTGTAACTGTCTTCTTCCAGATGTGTGTGCACATTGTATGTGGGGCTGAGCAATCTCCCCCACTCTCTCTCTCTCTCTCCACTCAATGAATTTCAACGTTCCTCGCTGTAAATTTCATTTGATTAAGGATTCGCTTACCCTTCACATTTAATTTATTTGTGTGATTTCGGTAGATGGCTCTTCCCGTAATGTTTATATTTACTCCCAAATTGTGGAGATTGCATCTGTATCTTATCGTTAGGGTTCTTCCTTTGAAGCTTTCTATCAAGTCTTGGTTTATTTTTGGAGATGTGTGAGTATTTTCTTTGTGGATTTTGGTGTTTACATAATCAATTGATTTGTGTAGCAGTTTATCCTGATCTTTATAAATTTCTTGCTGTCTTTGCGCAGCTCTTTTGTGGTAATTCCACTTTTCTATTGAACATTGAGGGCATCCAGCGAAGACAATTTTACTTGTTCTGTTTATTCTAAACAGGTAATCTTTAGATAAACTAGGCCCTTTTGTTTCCTATTTTAGTTAGTTCTCCAAGATTTTGTGATCATATCTCTTTATGTTTGTCATTACAATAGTCGGTAAAGTCGTAGATGCCAAGACAGGGTACGACAATATGGTTGGGCTGTCTTTTAATTGAACTAGTTGTTACGTTGAGTAGGAAGTCATCAGAAACTTTGAGCCTTTTTTATTATACATGACCTCAATGTCTATGTTATCAGAATGTGATTTTTAGTTTTTCAAATAGCGACCCTTACTGTCGGCAACCAAAGAAATTCTTGAGCGATTTAAACTACCAGTTTTCCTCTCTCTTTCCTTTATCCTCTCAAGTTCGTTTTCCAACTTTCTCGTAATTCTGCTAGGCATTTAATTGGTAAAGTGCTGGGAGCCCATATTTGGGTTTTGTTTTAAAGTACAGGTACTGCAACTTAAAGGCTTCATATTCAGTGGATGTGCTTCATATTATCTTTGACGTGACATTATTTCATCTGTGTGGATTTAACTGATTACAATTTATGGGAGAGTGCCTATTGCTCCAATAAATTGTTACAAGGCAAAGACATGTGTAAAAATTTGGATGACCAAAAATAATTTAGCACTGTACTAGTTAAATTCAATAAGTTTGGAATTCGGAGTAATAATAATAGTTTTCTTGAATAAATATTAACATTATATATATCACATGGTAAAAGGGTAAGATAAACATTTTCAGATCTACTTCGACTCTTTCGAAATACTTTCATTTCATTGATAAGATATTTCAAGAATGCAAATAAAAAATAATGTGTTGTTCAGTTTCACTTGTAAAATGTCCATCAGAGGCAGAAATTAGATTATCAGTTCCTAAAAAATGGATATTTTCATTTTCCACCTAAAATATGACCACAGTTTTCTCAGATTATTTAGATTAACAGGATTTTCTTCAATATTTCCTTCAGCTCCAGAAATTAACGTCCACCATCAGTGTATCAATGACACTTCACTGACTTTTCATACTCAATCCATTCACTGAACCGAACGAAACGTTTCCTTCACAAAAAAGTATTTGCTCACATTTCATTAGAGTCACACACTCGCAAAAATACCGGTTTCAGAGAGAAAAGAATTATCTCTGTTCTGCTCGGAATATTTGTCAGTCTAAACCTGTATTTTTGCAAATATATTATGCGTACATTGTCTCTCTACTTAAAACATGCGAATCACATTTAATGCAAGCGAAGCTTTGTTCGTTATTTGATTATGTGACTTACCAAGTATATCATTGCCTCGAGTTGGATATCCCGCTATGTTGAACGACAAGGAATGGTCTGCTGTAACTACGAGGAGGGAGTCCTCAGCATTTGTTGATTCAACACCCACTTTGATGGCATCCTCAAGGGCAAGTGTATCATATAAAGCTTTCTTCCCCAAGGTTGCGTGATGTGCATGATCAATCCGAGCACCTGCAAACGAAACAAGACAACACTGTATCTTCAATTAAACTATGAATTTCGATGAAAATATTAGAACCAGAGGAACTGAGAGAGGCCCAGGGACAGTTTGGTCGAAGGGACCCACGTGATGCCGAACGCATGGACATGGGGACATGCTCGAGATGCGATGCCCTCCTCTCGCATACGATGTTCCAAAAAGCCACACTAGGGGAATATTTTCATTCTTGTGTCAAATGACGAGGTTTCCTTGATTTCCCACCGTGAATTACTCGATTGGAAAATAACAACTTTGTGTTTTTTCATATATGTATATACTGCATTACATGTCGACGTGTTGGTAAACGATACCGACGGACCAAGTTCATACCATTTGTTCAAGCGTCTTAGCAATGGGCCATTGCTTAAATGGCGCAAGACTCGCCCAACACCGGGCCATGGGTTTACTATCCCACTTCCCCCGGCCTCTCGACGGGCCTGATTAAAACATTTGATACAATAATAGTATCGTGTCATGTACCCGGACACCCCTATTTTGGCGGACATAGGCGACGGAATTGGACGTGACGTCATATCATGTGGCCCAGAAGCGCCATGTTGGGTTGTCATGCTAACCGACGTGAGCGATCATGTTGTGAAATCATCCCCATAGTGCACATGCGCAGCTCGTGTTTATAGGGTGTCTCGTGTTTTCGCCGTCCATTTTATATCCTGGAATGAGAATAAAAATGAAGGAATGTATATATTCTCATGTTCTTTTTTCAACTACCCAACAGAAGTACCTGGATGATGAAGTCCAACAAGTATCCTGATCCAACATCACAACATGGCTGCTCACGCGTGTTACCACGACAACCCAACAATGCGCCACTGCATAACGTGACATGACCTCACTTCTGTCATGCTACGTCGGTCAAGGAGGTCCATCAGAATAGGGTTTCCCGAGTACATGACATGCTACACTCTTAAAATCAGTTGGGTTGAAAATTAACTCAATTTAACCGGGATGAGTGAATATGAACCTTTTAAATTGTACTAGTATAACACACATTAATGCCTTCAGATTGAACATACTCTATTATCTGTGTCACATATGAAACAAGCACTATTCGACTCAGCGGCGTAACTCAACTCCCCCCCCCCTTCCCACCCCACTTTTCCCTGAATAAAAAAATGCCTGAAATCCCTAACACCGGTTCATTTACTCTCGCCCTCATATTTCTTCGGTAATTGTGCTATAGTTTAGTCTTCTCTTCCTGGGTACTTGATCCTTCAAAAATTACTCGGGGTGATCCAATTGGCACGGAAAATTACCACAATAGGCAGCAGAAAAATATTTTATTCTGACACTCCATTCATCCGGCTATACTCACGTTTCTATATGATGTCGTGAAAGTAAAATAGAGTATACAACATTATTGAAAAGGTGTTAGGAGGGTTACAAATTGAAATGCCGATTCGCAGCATAGCATTGATTTTGTTGAAGGAAATTCGGAAAGCGGGGAATATTATGTGCATTGGATAAGATTCATTGCAAGTTACACCTTCGTCAAGTAAATAGTAAATAAATATGTGATAAAGCTCTATGTCTACAGTTTTGTATTAACCCTTTGAACACAGATAGTATCTTCCATGTCAATTCAACGTTAGCAATTGGAAGAGTCCATATTCATTATTTGGGGATTGAGCAATTAATATTTTCAACGTGCAGCCTCGGGGCTGTTGAAAATATTGATTGGTCTCCCCATCCTACTTTATGAAAGTATGACTTATAATGTTCCCGGATGGGAAAACCGACCGCTAGAGTTCAAAGTGTTAACCCTTTACCTAACCTGAAAAGCAGACGACACTCTCCAAAAAAATTCTTGAATAACTGTTTTTTTTTCATTTTTTGTCTCAAAAACATAGGTTATGACCTCTCATTGGAACGAGCTCGACGAGCTCGTTCCAATGAGGGGTCATAACCTATGTTTTTGAGACAACAAAATGAAAAAATAATGAAAATTAATTGGCGATTTTTGAGAATAGAGCTGGCCGGTTTTGGCCGTTACGTTAGGTAAAGGGTTAAGAGAAAAAAAGTCGTGAAAACAAAACAGTAAATTCAAGAAATATAAATATATCTTTACAGAGAACACATACGTACGCTGAATTCCGCATCCACAAAAGACGTTTACACATGCACGAAGTCAAAACAGGATGTATTTTACGTACTGTGCCATTGAGGCTGTACGCGTCAGAAGTGTGCGTCGTGCTTCGCGTATACTGACAATAATATGTAAAAACTCTTCATGTCAGAGTTAGTGCCTGGATTTCCCCGACGCGGGAGCTTTAATGACCGACAGGAGGGCTAGAGAGTCTCCTGGCCTACCGAGCCGACCATGGTTCGGCCCGGTGTGAGAAAGTTTTGTTTTAATTGGGGAAAGTCGAAATATCCATGACTCTAGAGGCTTTAAGAGAGTCAAATGCCACCCCCCTCCACCCCCACACCATAAAAAAACAAAAACAAACAAAACAACAAAAACAAATTGTGGCTTGTGGAACAAGGGTATCAAAAACAGGTGTCATGGTGATTCTCCACGATACCTGTTTTGATTCCCCATTTCCACAAGCCCCAAATTTAATAAGTAAGTTGTAATTCACAACAAAGACTGGATGTGTGTCGACCAGTGATTGTGTAGAAAGTTTCTGGCATCGGACTAAAAAAGAACTCTCGCAATGTAATTAATTCTACCCCCATGCCGCCGCGTGTGATTATATGCCCATCGAGTATTCCTATTGTGCACGTGTATCGTGTATTCGGGAATATTATCTCTATCTCTATAGTGTTTACATCATTTTATCCCCCCAGCCACGACCCCCCCCCCCCCCCACGAATGTGACTTATTTCTCCGACGGGGAGGCTAACCCCCGCCCCCTCCTCATTGGGCCACCCCTGGTTCATAAATTTTCTAATTGGGGATTAACGAATTACGTTTCATGAAGAATAACTGGATTATCTTACAGACGGAAGCACACGCTGAGGGCGTATTATTATTGTGACAACTCCAAAATTGCCAATACTGTCTGAAGTATAAAACTTCTGTCTGACGTTCGACAAAATTGATAAACAAAAAAAAAACTTCGAGAGCTCTCGTCCTATCACAGAGGGAGAGGTTTTCAGTCTTATTGGAACATGATATTGTATGCCTGTTGTACAGTACGTGGAGAGTGTATTATCACTAAATCACCCACAGAGTGGAGACTCCACCCAGGCAATATTTGTAAATTTGTTGCAAAGCATACCCAACACAAGCAAGGTTTCAGCCAATAGACCTCCGGGTTTAACCCGGAGGTCCATTGGCTGAAACATTGCCTGTGCTTTCAGTCGATATGTACAAAAATTGAAAATTATAGCTTGGGTGATAACTCCACTCCGCGGGTGATTTAGTTACAATCCACTCTCCACGTACTGTATATATTTAGGATATGATAAATTACTTTTTTTCACAGAAGGCAAAAGTGATGAATAAAATTTTACCTTCCACAAACAAAAAATATCCCTTTTCATTTTTACTCAGTATTTCAATAGCTTTTGTTGTCATCTCAGCAAGACTAGGTTCTCCAGTCTTTGGATCTTTGTTCCGGTCAAGCTCATAGTCCATATGAGAATCTCCAAACAGTCCTGGAAGATAAACTTTAGAATATCAGAAATGTTTATCGTTGACGACATGGTAATGTGATACAGTAAGTCCGCTGTGATCTGGTCACAAACCACGTGGTGGGCAGTATTTCCACACACGCAGTAATATTATATTGCAAACACTAATTATAGGAATAATCATGGCCGTCGAGAGGGGGGGGGGGGGAGCCGGGGTAGTAACCCCGGGGCCCGGCGGTCCGGGGGGGGGGGGGACGAAGCCGCGGCACCCGAGACAGCTAGTTTGCGAGCTTTTTTCAATGCCCAGACTGCGTGAATCGACGGGCGGGCCGAAGGCCCCCGAATTCACTAGTAAGCATATATTCCTTTCATGAACTGTCTAAGTTATAAGATATATCGTGGGTCGATCCGCCCACAATATGCTGTTCTGCAATTCGGTTATATAGACGTCCCGCTTCGATATTCCCTTCTTACCATTCTCTTGTGTAACCCAATCTAGTCTTTGAGAGGTAATTGTCATAATAGATACCGGTCGGGGGAAGGGTGAATATTTTCATGGGTCCTTGGTAAGTTGGGTTTGAAACAAGGGGGCCCAGGTGGTACCATCTAAATGATCCCCCCGGGGCCTGTATTTTCTCTCGGCGGCACTGGGAATAATCATAAAAAATTTAATTAATGAACAACCGGGTACAATCCGGTGCCTCATTAATTAAAATTTTGCTGCTGCTGATTTTTTATTACCTGATAAACACATGCGTGAAACACTGCCCACGCGTGGATTACGACCATTCCACGGCGACGGTCGTGTATGGACATCTAAATTACTGTACTGAACTCTGATTACAAAAGGAAAAGAGAACTTCAAATGGATTGCGACTCGGTTACAATGCGGTCAAAATTGTCTGCTCGGTGCTCTTCACGGATTATCTCGCCTGTCGAAATTGACATGTCATCCCCTGAGTTCCAATGTGTTCTATGTGCCAATAGAGCTTTGGAATTCAGGGGACGACAGTCGTCAACATTGTGACAATATTCAATTCCAGATTATACGTTTTGTTTTTTATGATTTTGTTTTAATTTTACAATATGAAATTTAGGAAATCTCGACCCGCTGGTGTAAGTGATCGCAAGCTAAATCAGAAAGATGCCGATTTTTGCGATCACTAATTCAATGTACGCCTGTTCTCCAAAACACAGAAATTTACCCTTTCCAGTCACACAAACAATTTGCTTGAGTTTGGAAGAAGAAACAAGTTGTGTATTCTCTTTTGCACTTGAGGATTATGTGTCTTGGGGCAGGGGCGTGTGCTCAAAGGTACAAGGGGCAAAATAAAGGAATAATATGGTAACTACAGACAATTACAGCAGTTAATTGATATGCGTTGTTCGATTCTATCGAGATGAAGAGACCAAATCAGCCATAACAGCTTTAACACAAACAGAGATCATTCAATACAGTATGACCGCCGTGGACTGGTCACTTTCCACGGGTGGGCAATATTTCCATGGACGCAATAATATTACATTCCTAACACTTATTACAGGAAAAATCACCAAAAATTTAATTAATGAAACACTGGGTACAGCCCGGTGCTTCATTAATTAAAATTTTGCTGTTGGTGGTTTTTATTACCTGGTAAACGCATGCGTGAACATCACAACCCACGCGTGGACTACAACCAGTCCACGGCGGCTCTACTGTACACAAATTATTTCAAAAGTCAGTTAATCTAGGTTGACATATTCCGTCTTGTTGACGAGACCAGATCAGCGATCTGATCTGGTCTCGTCAACAAGACGGGATACAACAACCCAGATTAACTGACTGTTGAAATAATTTGTGCTTTATATGGCAGGGGATCTTTAAAAATTTAACACGACACCGGAAATGAAAACAGAAAAGAAAGTATTGGTGTCCGTAGTATCCAATTCTAATTTACTGTATGTAAAATTGTCGCTTCAAAAATCTCCGAACATCTGTAATGTCAGTGACACCAGGAGATCCTCGTTTCCGACAGCCATGATACGAATTTGGAAAAGTTAAATCTCTCGTTTTCTGGATTTTATAATTGTTGGGCAAACTACTACGGTATTGGGGAGAGGTGGGGGAGGTATTCGTGGTAGTCATATAAACATACTTAATAATACTTTTCTCCGAATACACCACTACCTGAATATTGGTCCACACGAATATATACAGTACAGTCGCCGTGGACTAGGTGTAACCCACACGTGGGCAGTAACGTCCACACATACATTTACCGGTTAATAAAAACTATCAATAAAATTTTAATTATTGAAGCAGCGGGTTGCGCCCGATGCTTCATTAATTATATTTTTGATGATTATTTCTATAATTAGTGTTGGAATGTAATATTATGGCGTCCGTGGAAATATTGCCCACCCGTGGAAAGTGAACAATCAACGGCGACCGTACTGTACATTGTAGTTTAACCACTTTCCTCCAACGCCTATATCTGTTCATTGGAACAGCACCCCCCCCCCCCCCCCCTTTCAAGGACACGGATGTTCAGAAGCTATTTACAAGTACTTTTGGGGCCATAAAAAAACTTATTCCTGAATTCAAGGTCTTTCGGAATTTTTAAGGGCCGCGGATATCCCTGTTCTGCTCAGTGTCTGATGCAATACACCAAGCAAAAGTCATTTGATAATACACCCAGGCTTTGATATTTTCCTGAAACGCGATCTTATGGGGGCGTTTCATTATTCCCCATCTGTAATATCGCGTCCACCCCCACCCAACACACACACCCAGGAACGTCACAAAACAGTTTAGAAGGAATAGTATCCATCATGTTGAATTGAGAGACGTTTTGGAATCACGTGGCGACCTTGACAAGAAGCAATTGACGCGATAAGGACTCTGACCATGTACCAAACACATATTTAGCCCACCGCATCCCCACAAGAGGACTGTGTGTGTGTAGAGTGCGCTGAAAGCTAAAGAGTTTCAGACAGCCCATTGAATTTTTTCGACAGATTTCAGATTGGAAAACCTAATTTGTACCGTTTTGATACCCAAAACGGGTTGTTCATCAAGTTACTATACAAACATGTCTTACTAAAAATATCCAAAATATGCCTCCAGCCTGACAAAATTTGACAACGAAAAGCATAAATATTATTTTGCTAACAAGCCGAACTTTTCTGGTAGGGACATCTCACCAACTCAAAACCTTCGCCACTGTTGTTTTTCACTTTAGATGTATTTTCAGGCAAAGATATCAGGATCACATCGTTGTTCACCGCCCAAAGACGGAAGTATACATCATACATAACGTACTTACCTAAAACATAATCTGTATTATATTTTGTTATAGTGTTAAATCCTTCATTATTCCAAACATACTTATGCTTGAAGCCTCTTTTCTCTTTGTCATCCTTCCAATACTTAAAAAGAAATTGGCGAGTGTTAACTCTTTACTCATGGAGTATGTTTATGATATTTTTCATCAAATATAGTCATGGCTGCTATTAAGCTTAATAGCAGCCATGACTATATTTCATGGAAACTTCAACAAATTTAACTCAAGAAATCATTAACCCTTTACCAAACGTAACGGCTAAAACCGGCCAGCGCTATTCTCAAAAATCACCAATTAATTTTCATTATTTTTTTCATTTTTTGTCTCAAAAACATAGGTTATGACCCCTCGTTGGAACGAGCTCGTCGAGCTCGTTCCAACGAGGGTTCATAACCTATGTTTTTGAGACAAAAAATTAAAAAAATTAGTTACTCAAGAATTATTTTTGCAAGTGTCGTCTGCTTTTCAGGTTAGGTAAAGGGTTAATGGAAAAAACATTCAATTTACAGGGTGGAAATTGGATTAAAAATGCCTAATACATATTTCAATGGTAGGGGAAATACTGACCTGGGCTGGAATTTCTGTCACCAGTGTGGAGGGTGATAATCCAGATTAATTAACACTAAATTTGAAATTTTGGTAAAATCCATGCAAACTGGATATACAATAATTTCCATTCACATTTTGTGAATTTTGGCTTCCAAAACATAGACTGTGGCTACTCATTGGAACCAGGTCATCATTGACGACAAAACAGAATTTTTTTAGTTGTGTGAAAAAACAATTGAAAGTATCGTCTGCTAATCATATTGCACCTCATAGCTCAAAATTTAATATAGCGCTATATGGAGTAAATAATTAAAGAGAAGATTAAAAAAAAAATGACAATGATTATTTTTTTAAATAGCTCGACATCAATTCATGACGTTTATGACGAATGCTTTGCAATTGTGCATGATTAAAAGAGCTTGTGCGTTGTCTTGTCTTTCCATTTTCATTTGAAGTTTAACACTTCAATTCTTGTACAATTATATGTAAAACGTTCAAAAAAGCTTCACTGTGGTTGGTACAAAGTTAAATTATTATAATTACAGTACCTGGAGAGTGTATTATCACTAAATCACCCACAGAGTGGAGATCCCACCCGAGCAATAATTGCAAATGTGTTGCAAAGCATAACCAGTACAAGCAAAGTTTCAGCCAATGGACCTCCGGGTTAAACCCGGAGGCCCATTGGCTGAAACATTGCTTTTGTTTTTTGTCGATTTGTGCACATTTTGAAAGTTATAGCTTGGGTGATGACTGCACTCGGCGGGTGATTTGGATTTGGTTGCAATCCACTCTCCACGTACTGTACCTCTGGTGAAAAGCCAGCCAGATACAGTTTCAGAAGAAGAAAGGATTGAACTTTGTAAAGCAAAATGGAAAATTAAAATAAATGTTTATCTTCCTACTTCTATTTTACTTTGGAAACTTTGCTTTTTAAATCTCCGATTGTGTTCGGTTAGCATCCTGGGAACACACGGATCATCGCAACCATTGACGTGTTTCAAATTATTCAGCACTGTTATCTGGCGGTAATCAGTGGAGACAAGTCGAAAATATAGCCTAGAAAACAGGAGGTATTTATATTTGACATTGGGACAGTGTTTGCAATGTTTGAAGGTGCAGAGAGGCGCCATGGACTGGTCGTTATCCACGAGGGGCTGTAATGTCCACTCATGCGTTTACTAGGTAATAAAAATCATCATCAGCAAAATGTTAATGAATGAATGAATGAATGGATGAATGAATGAATGAATGAATGAATGAATGAATGAATGAATGAATGAATTTTAATTAATTTTAATTGATGTACCCGATGCTTCATTAATTAAATTGTTGATGATTATTCCTATAGTTAGTGTTCGGAGCTTTTTGAAGCGACAACTTTACAGACAGTAAATTAGAAATGGATACTCCGGACACCAATACTTTCTTTTCTGTTTTCATTTCCGATGTCATGATAAATTTTTAAAGATCCCTTGCCAAATAAAGCATAAATTATTTTGGCAAGTCAGTTAATGTGGGTTGTTGTATCCCATCTTGTTGACAAGACCAGATCAGATCTGGTCTCTTCAACAAGACGGAATATGTCAACCTAGATTAACTGACTTTTGAAATAGTTTGTGTACAGTACAGCCGCCGTGGACTGGTTGTAATCTACGCGTGGGTAGTGATGTCCACGCTTGCGTTTTCCCGGTAATAAAAACCACCATCAGTAAACTTTTAATTAATGAAGCACCGGGTTGTACCCGGTGCTTCATTAATTAAATTTTTGGTGATTTTTCGTGTAATAAATGTTTGGAAAGTAATATTATTGCGTCCATGGAAATATTGCCCACCGGTGGAAAGTGACCGTCCACGACGACAGCACTGTAGGAGAGAGTCCATATTCGTTAACTTTGGGGGTAGACTAATTATTATATTCACTATGCAACCTAGGGGGGGGGGGGGGGGGGATTCACGCTGAATATATTGATTGTTCTTCCCCACAAACTGACTGAGTAGCTATTTACTTCATGAAATCAGTACATATCGTAATCCTTGAACCGTTGAGAGGGCTTTCACGTTCAAGGCGTTAAGCTGAAGCTTAGCGAACGCGGGTAACATTTGTTCCATAGAACGAGAAAATCTGTTGCAAACACTGTCCCCGTGCTGTTTTAGTGCCCACACTAATGAGAAGAAGATTGTTCATTTTTTTCCCATCACTAACAGTGTTAATAGGGATCCCCAAAACATTTTGTCAGCGCAACTGATTCTACTACTCATAGGGAAGGGGAGGTTTCACAATAAATACCCAAATCTTCCCGCCTACAGTTCTTGAAATATGGGCGTTTGAAATGTTTCTATTTTTAAACACTGGAGTTCCCAAAGGAGCGTGAAAAAATCATTTTCGGCATAAGTCACGTACATGTCACCAAATAATACTGCATACAATAGTTTTTCAAATTGGACAACCGTTTCTGAAAATACATTTTTTGGGAGGGGTCGAACTGCTCCCACCACGAGGCCGAATACTGCTCAAAACGAGAAGATTTTGAAGAGTTTTTGGGACTTTTGGGGATTTTCAACAGCCCGTTGTGTTTTGCAAAGTCTATTGAACGAACTTGGAAGGGTATTCTCCAAAGATACTTTGTGCCAAGTTTGGTTGGGTTTGGGCAGGTTGTTTTGATGAAGAATATTGATATGAAAAAGCTAACGGACGACGAACTCCAAGTGATGGCAAGAGCTCATGTTGACTTCCAGTCAGTGGAGATAATGAAATTCGTCATTCGTGCCTGTATGATAAAATCATTTAATTCACAACTCCTGGAACTTTATTAAAGCCGCTATTCAGTTCCTGTGGGGGCCATGGATTCAATGAATAGCCTTGAATTTGACTACTGGCCATTCAAGCCCTTGAAATCCTGGAAATGGACCATAAGGTCTTGGAAGACCTTGAATATTCACGATATGAAAACGCTGACAAAGAGTGTTTTCATAGAAAATGTAGTTTTTAACTGGTAGAGTGCTGGAAGCCCATATTTGGGCTTTACTCTGAAGAGTAGGTGCCATAACTTGAAGGCTACATATTTAGTGAATATGCTTCATGTTATCTTTTAAGTGAAATTATTTTATCTGTATGGATTTGCCTTGTTGCAATTTATGGGAGAGTGCCTGTAGGCACTCTCCCATAAATTGTAACAAGGCAAAGGGGGGGGGGGGGGGGGGGGGGCGCAGTGGCGTCGCGGTAACCGGTTCTCGTCAGATCACCGAAGTTAAGCAACGTCGAGCGCGGTTAGTAGTTGGATGGGTGACCATTTCAGCGACTGATTCGTGCTCCCGCGTTGTGTCCTTGGGCAAGGCACTTAACCCCGATTGCCTACATGGGGGCACGATGACGCTGTGTACTGAGGCGTACTGCACGTCGATGGTGCGCATGTCTTCAACCAATCTAACCCTGCCTGTGCTGCGGTGCAGAGTTCAGAGTTACGATGTTGGAGAGCTGGCAGCTACTCGTCGTTACTCGGTGGTTCTCTCCGGGTACTCCGGCTTCCTCCACCAGTAACACTGTCACTGACATGATATGACTTTGGCTGTTAATGTGTCGTTAAACCCTAATTAAAGGAAAAAAAAACAAAAAAAAAAAAAACAAAGCAAAGACACGTAAAGACATTTTGGTGATCAAAAATAATTTAGCACTCTACCAGTTAATTACCCAAGGTCGTGAAGGCGTAGTCCTAATTAGGACCATCCGGTTATTATCCCCTCCTCCCACTTCCCCTGAAGGGGAGTGGGAGGAGGGGTAATGACCGAAGGGTTCTAGTTAGAACTAGTGAAAGAAGGGTGGGGTGAAAATCCTTGAGTTTGACTTTCGTGTGCTTTGAAAAGTGCTGAAAATGTTGATAAATGGCCTTAGATATCCATGATTTTATCAGAAACCCTTGTTACTGCATACAAGTGATGGGTGCGCCATACAAAATGCGTTTATTACACATTGCATACCATTATACTGTGATGTATATTTTACCTGAATGAGATCCAAGTCTTTTCGATGATATGTTTCTTTATTTTTATCTCCAGTCTCGGGATCTGATTGATTCACTGTCAGAAAATATCGTCTGCCACCACCGAATAAAACCTGCATAAAACACAATTAATTCATTCATAAGTTCGGTATGATTTCAACCTCGGCTTGCATCTAGCAACAATTCAAAGTGAATGTCATCATTAAACCCAAACCTGAACTCCATCGGGTTCGCCTTTTCTACCCAAATTATGAGGGTGAACTCTTAGCTCTCAGGCCACCGGTGAAATTCCGTAAGGAATCCCACGCTATTATGGGCTGTTGTTTACCCACTTTTTATGGAGTTTCCGCGCAGAGACTACAGTTGATGAAATGTAATCTCCCTTTTCTCACAAAGGAATGCAGATATCCTTTCGTCCCTAGTCATAGATATTACAATCAATATATTCCAAGTATATACTTTCCCCTGTGAACATCAACATTAACACTATAAGGTGATCTGCACGGATTAATCATAAAACTATGGTTGCGTGCAGTTTTAATTCCTCGAGGTAATGCCATCAAACGTTCGATCAAAGCATATTTCTTGGGTTCATTCAGAGGAAATGATTTGTTAACCCTTTACCCAACGTAACGGCCAAAACCGGCCAGCGCTATTCTCAAAAATCGCCAATTAATTTTCATTATTTTTTTCATTTTTTGTCTCAAAAACATAGGTTATGACCTCTCGTTGGAACGAGCTCGTCGAGCTCGTTCCAACGAGGGGTCATAACCTATGTTTTTGAGACAAAAAATGAAAAAAATTAGTTATTCAAGAATTATTTTTGCAAGTGTCGTCTGCTTTTCAGGTTAGGTAAAGGGTTAAGCGTATTTTTTAGATTCAATCGACTGGAATATATCAGTTGATCGTAAAAGCAAACCACAGGACGAGTGAATCTAAACATACGCGATGGACTATTCAAGGGCTAGACTGGTTCCAGGCCATAACAGCGTCGAAATGCTTACATAACTTCACTGGTGGTTTGAGAGCTTGGATGAACTGTTCTACAAGTACAAATTTGGGCACCACTTTACCTAACGTAACAAGAAAAACTGACCTGCGTTATCCATGGAAATCGCCATTTTTCCAACAACATTTTCCATCTTCAGAAAACTTTGGGAAATCAACAGACCAGACAACGTCCCTCTAATTCGGGGTCCAATTGAATGAATACAACTGTATAGTGAAAAGAGCGCGTTTGGTCCGATGGGTCCGGGGCCTCCAGTCATTCAATACAGCAAAGACCCCAAGACCACTGAGACACCACAGCCCACATTGCTAGATCTTAGACAAAAGGCCTAACAGTTCACTCCTGGGTAAACATTTGTTAGTTTTTCCAGACACTTGCTCTGTAACGAACAAATAAGTGTTCTGTGAGGTAATAAATTGTTGGAAATGGGTCCCCGAGCCTATTGTAAAGTGTATTACATCACACTATACCACTTACACAATGGAAGATAATCGGGAAATAAAACTAAAGTATTCTGGGTTCTTCATCTCAGTATTTGCACTAACACGGGTGGATCTATGCAATCGAATACCCCGCCGGGTTTTCTTCAGGCATGTAAAATCTTCCACTTAAATGATGTTGCTCTTTGGATTGGTTCACTGCCCTCGTTGACATGTATAGTCTATCTCCGGAAGTTTTACCCCGATAGTAGTCCCTGGGATGCTGTTTCTGTAGGTCATCATGCAATTATAGTATGCAACTGTGATAACTGGAATTGGCGCGATCGCAGCCCTCATTGACAAGTAAAGTCTGTCTCCGGTTCGATCTGGGTCCAATACTACTCAACTTTACAATTATATTTTCTAGAATGGTATTTTCTAGTTATGACGTTAAATAGGTTAAAATGAATCATAAGCATTTTCAAAGATGTGGCAATTTGCCACTTGGTAAATTGCCATATCTTCTAAAATGCTAGGGATTCAATTTAGTCAGTTATATAAATAGGTAGAAAATACAATTCTAGAAAATACAATTTGTAATTTTTTATAGTTTTGGCTCCTGCGGCAGGTCTATCGGTTTCGATGTGCACATCCAGTAGGGTGAACGTATGTGTTATATGGTCTTTTTCACAACGATTGCTCTGTGTATTCAACCTTACCCGATACAATACAAATCAGTTGGGTTAAAAATCAACCCAAATCAACTGGGTTGAGTGAATATGAACCAAATTGTGATAACCCAACCGGTGAATCCGACCTACGTGTAACAGCATCACGTAAGAACGCATCCGATTGACCGTTATGCATATCGTTGACGTTAAGAGATAAGAGATAAATTTAATTGCAATAAAACATCCATATGGACAGATTGCATAACAACGATGAACAGATACATATAGAAAAGAACATATATGAATTATAATTCAAATACGTGACACGTAAATCTCAATGTGCAAACAAATATAAAGTACTTAACAACAATTGCCGGGTATCAAAGAACTGTCGGATTACGCTGCTAACTTTCGATAGAATTTCTGGACAATTATTTGATATAATTAGATTCATTTGTTCATATTTAACTCACGAAATATCGTATGATATCTCTGCATGGTGTTAAGTAATATAGTTCTTAATTCGACACATGCAGGACACTCCATTATGAAATGTTTCTCATCTTCAATTTTTCGCATTGAACAAACACAGCATAACCTATTTTCAAGATCAATGGGAGGTTGATGATGCCGCCCCTTTTCAATTGCAAGGCAATGATTACTTATTCGGAGACGGGTGAATATGGACCTATCATCACTTGAATTCGTATACACAAGACATGGTTCAAGCTCAAACTTGCTCTTAAACGTTGCTCTTGACGTAATGATGTGAACGAAGTGCTTCAACACAAAGCAGAGTCACTCCAGAAAGGCAATATTTTTCTTTAAAAATCTAAGCTTCATTCACTAAGTTGAAGCTTAATCGTGACTGAAATACACAGCCTAACTCAGGTGGATTGCGAGAGACAGTAATCATTGACCCTTTCTTTTCTTTTTTGTTTTTATTTAATGGTGGTATTGATACAGAGAACAGAATCAATAAAGATTGTTGGGGGTTTTTCGTTGTTTAATCGTGGTACAAATGCAGAACACAACTCTGCGAGAAAAGGGTATAGTAATGGGGACGGGGATTAACGACCCTTGTTGGAGTTCTTTCTATATTGTCAACTTGTGGTTCGTGAATCACTTGAAAACCACCAGCACGGGTCGTTGATTCCTGGGCCCCGTACTCCCCCCTCACTGTGTTCAATCTTACTCTTACTCGAATTGTTTTAACCCTTTCTCCAACGTAACGGCCAAAACCGGCCAGAGCTATTCTCAAAAATCGCCAGTTAATTTTCAGTATTTTTTCATTTTTTGTCTCAAAAACATAGGTTATGACCCCTCATTGGAACGAGCTCGTCGGGCTCGTTCCAATGATGGGTCATAACCTATGTTTTTGAGACAAAAAAAATGAAAAAAATTAGTTATTCAAGAGTTTTTTTTTGCAAGTTTTGTCTGCTTTTCGTGTTAGGTAAAGGATTAAGAAGGGCCACCTGAAAGAGTTGTCTACAAAGGTTATGGTAACCTTCTCTTGGGCCGGCTTAACTTCTATTTCTTATAGGCCTAGACAGAGAATAACAAACACTGCACAATCACACTACCTTTCAAAACTCTCTGAAAATTTGTATAATTATATATTTCAACAAACATTTCATCCCCATGTTGGTCTCACTCTAATGCATTGGCGCAGCCAAAGGGGAGGGGAGGGCTTGCGCCCCTAAAAGTTTGGCTGACCCCGAAAACATTGGTCCAATGCAACTTTCACATATGATAACATATAGAGCCTTAAAATGGTTTCCAATATAGGGTTACCCACTCTTTTAACCCTTAGCCTAACATGAAAAGCAGACGACACTTGCAAACAAAATTCTTGAATAACTAATTCTTTTCATTTTTTGTCTCGAAAACATAGGTTATGACCCCTCTTTGGAACGAGCTCGTCGAGCTCGTTCCAAAAAGTGGTCATAACCTATGTTTTTGAGACAAAAAAAATTGAAAAAACAACGAAAATTAATGGGCGATTTTCGTGAATAGCGCTGGCCGGTTTTGGTCATTACGTTGGTTAAAGGGCTATAAATGCCCTAGATTCACCCTTAGAGCACTGAATTTTGCAAAAATATTCTGGGGAGAGAGGCATAGAGGATGTTATTTAAGAATAGGGGAGGCCTCCATCCCCTCGCAATGGCCACCCAAATATCATGTTTAACCATCCCCCACCAAACAAACAAAAAATGGCGAGGGCACCCCCTATTATAGAATACTGACTACGCGTCCGCTCTTATGAACAGTGCTTTTTACCGCCAACACACTACCCGTTTTTTATCTTCAAAGCCTGCGACTCAAATATGAATGATTGTTATTTGTGTTGTGATGCATACGCCCAAATGCGCTTCATTATGGTTATCCCGCCCCCCCCCCCCCCCTCAGTCCCCCACCCCACCCCGTTTAGCTTCACAGTAGGAACTTTTTTTATTTTAAAAAAGAGACAAAAAGGATTCGGTGTACTGTCCAATTTTAATGAAATTATATTTTGGCCAAAACCTGTCATTTTTACAAAGGTCACATCTGGACAATTCATCTTCAGGTTGTTCAAAATCGTGCCAACTTCGTTTCTGCCCAGTGAGAAAATTTGGTGAATAAATGAAGCCCAAAATGTGTATTTTTACGACTTTAAAAGGCGCATTAGAGACAAACCAAACGAGGGAATTTTCGGTCACATCTTAAGAGTAAAGATTCTGTGCACCCTGTCCTTGCTAAACCCTAATACGATTCTAACGACGGGCTGGTGAATATAATGTTGGCCTAAACTCTCTCTCTCTCTCTCTCTCTCTCCCCCCCCCCCCCCCCCCACACACACACACACAAACTATTTCTGGAAAAAGTTTGGTTGGGGGCACATGCTCCCCTGTGCCCCCGTTTCCCACGCCCATGACGAAGGCATGCGATACTCACATGTATGTCTTTATTTTTCATGATGAGTTGTGTCGCAATGTCTGTACATTTTCCTGCTATCGCTTCATCAGTAAGCTCTCTATCGCCTTCCCAGTTTCTATCCGCTGAGTGAGCATACGCGGCTGCTGGAGACGCGTGTGTAATCCTTGCAGTCGTTACAACGCCAACTGATTTACCTGTTATTAACGGAACGAAACGAAAAAATGATGAAAATAGGTGATAAATATGTATTTGGACACCCTTACGGCCTTCGTTTCACCTATTTTACAAAAGAAGCACACAAAAATATTTGTACATTCTGTCACGTTTCAGTTACGGACGTGACAACCGTTACTTATTCCCAGTTCCTTATTTGACATTCGTTATCAACGGATTTTTTGGTTGATGTCGAATAAGGAACTGGGAACAAGTAACAGTTGTTTTAGATAGTCATCTCTACATTTCAAAGCATTTAAAAAAACTCTACACTGGGGTAAGCAATGTTATTAAGTAAGTAACCCAAAATCAGACAATGCATTAACCGGAACGGTTGCTTAAAGATGTGTTTAATACTCACGCAATGTGTTCTGTTTATTTAAAGCAGACCAATATTCGTTATGTGTGGCACAGATAATAAAGATTCTCCAACCTCTAACAATTTTTTTTTTTTGGGGGGGGGGGGGGGGGGCGCCCCTATTAATTACACGCCCACAGTGACGTTTTTATTTGATAAGGTTCCGCTCCACATTTTCCAGGCATTTCCAAATATGACATGCCATACACTCTCTTCAAATGCAAATATTCTGTAGCTTAGTTATCTAACCCATAACATGTATTACATTTCCCAAATCTACGAAAAACATATAACACTATCTGATTAAGTAGAAATAAACAATCTGAATGTGGGTGGGATAATTT
This sequence comes from Pictodentalium vernedei, assembly GCA_031216915.1. Classification (NCBI taxonomy): domain Eukaryota; kingdom Metazoa; phylum Mollusca; class Scaphopoda; order Dentaliida; family Dentaliidae; genus Pictodentalium; species Pictodentalium vernedei. Next base: position 333,600,257 of record CM062290.1, read on the forward strand.
ATTGTCAAAGGCAAGACTTCAACCTGAAACATTGCATGAAAAAATTCCAAAACCAGTCATTTTCAACCACCTAGCAGTCTCAAAAGCAGAATTTTCCCACCAACCCCGCCTACCCACTCCTGGAGCAGAGCATCCCCTGTTTCTAAAATGCAAATTTCTTTTTATATGTTTCCGTCTCATTTTTTAGTTACCTATCTGGTAACAAACCCGTGTAAAAATTACATTTTAAAAAATAGCCAATTTTTCGAAGCCACTGTTTCCCATAATTCATCTGGTAATTTACCCCTATGTATCAGACTCCAACTTTGGGACCTAATGTAACCATATATCTGATACTAAAAATATATCTCTATTTTACATGGCCTTAGTTTCACATATGCCCTATGTTTAGAATTTCACCCCTGTGCAATAGTGCGAAACTGTAGAGCGGAACCCAAATGGCCATAACGGCCTATAACGTCACATTTTTAGAGAGTTATCACTCTTACACCATAGACAACCCAGATGTCGTCTATTTCCAGAAAGAGTTTCGTGGAAAACATCATTAACGAAAATCAAGATAAACCAATACAAATGTGTCTTTTGTCCCTTAATATTCACAGTAACAAGAAAGTTGCAAAGATGCTGGAAGGTTAATTGGCCGAAAAGAATTAATCAAAATGTCAACTTTGAGCAATTTGACAATTTGCAGATAAAGGAAGTGCTTCATTCAGCACTCCCATTTTACTCTTCAAATCACAAATTTCTTGTCAAATCAAATATTGAATCACGCAGATAGTTTCGAATTGAATCGAATGTCACCACCCTTCAGTTTGTATATATTGAACCTTATGAGAACAGCGAATGTTATCAGTCTCCCCTCAGGTATTCAAGAAAATGGCGACTCGTCAGTTTAGGCAAATCGACGAAAAAGGCGAAATATCTCAGAACCGAATCGGAGTGGTTTCGTTAGCAGAATCACCTTGAAATCTTCTCCTTCCATTAGGTCTCCTGTACACCAGGCAGGCCTAGCATTTTCAGGAGAGCAATTTATTCGCTTGCCTACTGCTCGACTTTAAACAAATTAAGGAGGGCGAAAACTAGCCCTCTTGGCCTTAGAAAATAATGATTACCATAACAGCCTATTGCTAACACCCATAACTTTTCAGATCTCTGCTATGATAGTAATCTATGTAAGACAGGCACACTGCTCCTCCCACACCTCTGGGCCTTGCAGATGCCCGGAGATGTGGGAGGGGCAGTGCGGCCGTCTCACAGAGACTACCTTGTTAGCAGCACCAAATAAAATGTACAAAGCCCACTATGAAGAATTCATTAATAGTAAAATTTCATTTTGCCACTTTTAGCTTTTCTAAACTTGAGGAGATCTAATCGCTCCCCCTAGGCATGCAAGGGCAGCGTTTTTTAGCCCTCCTGCATTTTCTAGGATGCCAGGACTGACATCAGGTCTCCTGCAGTTGGTTGAATTTTGAAAACATCTCAATGTTTCGAAATTCCCGAATCGACGCGGCTCTAATCGAATCGAAACGATATATTCAATTTTGCGGCGACAGTCGGTCTGAGCAAGTCAATCAAAATAAAAAGACAAAACAAACAACCCCCCCCCCCCCAGCCCCCTCAGAATATTCCAAAACGGAATCAAAGTAGTTTGGGAACCCTTCGTCTATCATTAGGCCACCCGCACAAGAAACCTGATGCTAGAAGAAGAGTTCAATAAAAGAGATTTGGCATGATTTTTAGAACCTCTCGACGATTTGAAAATTTCCAAATCACCGCAACTCAAATCGAATCAAACTGAATCGGACGATGTCGAATGGAAAGAAATTCCGATGGTCCGATGAACTTCTCTTAATGTACGAAAGAATGGCGTCGCCCATTATAAAGTAACATCTCTCGAAAAAAGAGACTGATGGTTGGGGTAAGGGGCATTGGTGTGGTAAGTTTGTTACATAGTCTCCAAGTGAATTGTTTATACGTAATGGTATGTACGGGCTCAGCAGAGTATATTACAGCCAATCCAGGGGCCATCTTCGTTTTGCGGGGGTATAAATTCTACTGACCATGTACCAGTCCACTAAAAAACTAAGTAACTGAACCCTCGACAAAAAAGCTGTAAATTTTCCCTATAATACAACTATTAACATGCCAAATTCAATCTTGTTTTACATTGCTCATTGAGCTTACCTAGGTCACACTTAACACGTGAGTCGAAATTTCGTATATAAAAGTGCAAAATCAGACAGCACGATAAACAAACGGAAATGGTGTCTTCCCACTAGACCAATTCCCAAAAGATCAATTCCCCTTAGACCAACTATATACTGTTGTTGAATAAGGGTTGATTAAGGATAATTAAGAAAACATTTATTTATTGATGAACACTTTATTTGATAAAAAAATATTTATATGCATAACATTAAAAAAATATAGGTTTATAACATTTCAGCATAGCTCAGTACATATAACATTTTACAAAAAATATAGATTTATAACATCAATACACACAAAGGATTGTGTTTGTTTTGTTATGGAATCACTAAATTTACCCCCTGTGAACCTCAACCTGAATCAAGGTCTTAAACATAAACAGAAAGAGGTACCCAGAGGATAAACTGCATGAGAAAGCATCGGCAAATTCACCATCTGGGGACCTCATTCTGCAAATGACAGACTGCCTATTTTCAGGCTTGAATATCAATAACATTAAATACATTTATAAATATTTATAAATATATCAAATTATTGATATAGAATTATTTTAAAAGTAGAACATATCAGTTGGTCTAAGGGGAATTTGTCTTTTGGGAATTGGCGTTGTGGGAATTGGTCAAAAGGGAATTGATCTAGTGGGAATGAAGCACGGAAATAGCATCTTAGATTTAATGTTCTCTTAGTACTTTTTCGAGGGATCGTGGTGGCGTAGTGGTTACGGCATTGGACTTCAAACCAAAAGGTCCACGGTTCGATCCCTGCCAGGGGTAACTACGTTGTGTCCTTGGGCAAGGCACCTAATCCCGCTTGCCCACGTAGGGCCGCGGTGGCTATGTGTCCTAAGGCGTACTGCACGTCGATTGTGCACTTGTCTTCAACCAATGCTAACCCTGCTTGTGTTGCGTTAGTACGTTGGGGAGTCTAACAGTTGTTCGCCATTGCTCGGTGGTTCTTTCCGGGTACTCCGGCTTCGCCTACCCATAAAACTGCCCAACACGAGGTGGCCCTGGCTGTCGAAAGTGTCGTTAAACCCCAATAATTAATAATAAATGAGTTTTTTTCGACAGGTGAGAATCTGAAGGATTGCGGGGAGGTGAGCTACAGAGAATTTCGGGCGGATCGCGTGCCGGTCGCGATCCGGTCGAAATTCTTTGTCCGGTTTTGTTATCAGATACTGTATGGACCGCACAAATCCACTTATAGTGATATTCTATGTGGGGCAGGAACAGGATATTGTAAGAAAATCCCAAAGAGTTATGATAACTTTCAGCAAATGTCGTTTTGAACATTCAAATAAAGTACATTTTGTCAAGATGGTCTCTGTTTTTCGTTTGACACCAGAATATTTGGAAAAGGTTTGGATAAATGTTAATTCGCAACATAAGGGAATGCATTTGACTGGAAAATAGTTATGAAATACGGTGTTTGTAAACTCGTTTGCGGTGTGACGGTTGAAAATTAACTCGTGTCTGTAGAGGTAGACTGGATTGCAATCCGGTCAAAATTCCGTCTACCCTCTTTTGTGGACATAGTACTCTAGTGGCAGTAGCAGTCCTCTTCGTCGCCGTCTTTGTCGTCGTCCTCGAACTAAAAACAGTAGCAGAAGTAGTATTTATTTATTTTTTGGAGTTTCAGGACACTTTCAACACATAGGGTCACCTCGTGTCGGATAGTGTCATAACTCCTGACAGTGAATGTTATTGGATGTAATAAAGTAGCGGGTGAAAGTGAATGCCCGCCGTTAAAAATTAATGCTTGTTTTATTTGGTTTAATGACACTTTCAACAACCAGATCACATCGGGTCGGACAGTTTTACGGATGGAGAAAGCCACATTAACAACGAACAACTGCCAGATTCCATAACGCACTAACTGTGCACGAGCAGGGTTAACAACATTTGAAGGTAAGCGCACTAGAGACGTGCAGTGCACCTTAGTACACAGTGACATCAAGCCCCCACGTGGGCAGTGGTACTTAACCATTTACCCGACGAATAGGCCGCATCCGTCCACGTAATATGAAAATTCAGCAGATGAAAAAATATTATTTTTCAAAAAATTTCAACAAAACCAAATTATGTGACCCCTCGTTGGAACGAGCTCGTCGAGCTCGTTCCATCGAGGGGTCACATGATATGGTTTTGTTGAAAGTTTTTGAAAAATTTAAAAAAAATGATATTTAAAATAATAAATTTTGATATCGTCTGCGTTGGGTAAAGGGTTAAGTGTCTTGCCAAGGACACAACGAAGAAACCGCTGGCCACGATCGAATCGTCCACCTTTCGGTTTAGAGTTCCATGCCCTAACTCCTTAGACATCGTGTACCCTAATAGTCAGTCTATGCCTAAAATAAAGCGAGAATTGTTCTTCAAGGCACCAACTTCTTAACTGCATTATGCACTGTATATAATCCTACCTTCCTTGAGAGACCAATGTACCATTGTATCAACTTCGTGGCCTTTCTGTGTGGAGCATTTCTTCCATTTTGCTCTAGCGTCAACTCCTACAGTTCCAAAGTTCGCTTTGACGCCACCCAACAACGCTGTACCAGCTCCTCCGGAGTCCGCCACCTGATAGTCTGTGTTGTAAGTCTGCAAATAGATATAATAGAATTATTAATTTTCATTTCATTTGAAAACCGACTGATCGGAACAATAGTTTAATTTTTTAGTTTAGTTTAATAGTTTAATGCATTACACCATAATGGCAGTTGCACAATACAAACATAACAAATAAGAAGAATTAGTAAACATGATGTATAATATAAAGTACTAATGACTTTTTTCTTTAACAAGGTGATCTCGCTTACAGAAGAATGACCAGATCATGTTAGAAATAATAGTAATCGATTCACTATCACAGTTTTTCAATACATTATAGTATTTCTCCGAATCATTTAATTGTCAAATTCTTTGTTTTCTTCAAAAATTTCTTCGAACTCCGTTTCCCTATTTCGACATATGCCTCACAATACATAACAAAATGTTTTTCGCTCTCTGTTTCACCGGTATCGCACACCTGGCATCTCCTATCATTTAGGGGCGTTGGGGGTTGTTTATGTCTACCCTTTTCTATTTCTAAATTATGGTTACTAACCCTAAGTCTAGTAAACAGTTCACGGGTCTGTCGTTATCTGGTGATTTTCAGATAAGGTTCAAGCTTGTATTCATTTTTTAACTAATCGATACGTTCACTTATTACTGCCTTTCATTTTGTCATGAATAAACATATCTTTAGTAAATCTTTCTCTATGCTGAGATCCTAGTACATCTTTCAGGCATTTTCCATTACTATTAGTTAACGTATTAGCATCGGAAACTTTGATGCATTTTGTTTTATTCATATTGACACCAAGTTTGTTTTTATCCGCGTAGTGTTCTAGCTTCTGAACACATTTATTCAAACCAGCTGGAGACTCTGATAACATTACCAGGTCATCGGCAAAAAGTAGGTGATTGAGTCGTTGTCCATTCACATTAACAGGTAAAAATGATTCAGCAAACATCCCACATATGTCATCAATAAAAAATTTGAAAATAGTGGGGAATATAGAACATCCTTGTCTAACACCCACTGTTGAGAGTAAAGGTGGGCTCAGTCCTACATTCATAGAATAGTAACTGGACTCATAAAGAGAGCTAAGAATTTTGAGGACTTTCCCACCGATTCGCAATGACTTCATTTTCTCAAAAAGTACCGACCTATCTACCGAATCAAATGCTTTTTTAAAATCAACAAAAGCCGCGTACATTGGTTTCTTCTCTTCTTTATATTTTTTGCCAACGTGCCCAAATGAATGCACTGTCAATTGTTCCACGATACTTTCTGAATCCAAATTGGTTATTGCTTAATAAATCGTTGAGTTCTAAATACTCATTCAGCCTCGCGTTTATTACTTTATTAAATAATTTTCCGAAAGTTTCCGAAATATGTAGCATTAGCTCTTTACCCAACGTAACGGCCAAAACCGGCTAGCGCTATTCACAAAATTCACCATTCAATTTTTATTACTTTTTCATTTTTTGTCACAAAAACGTAGCTTATGACCCTCATTGGAACGAGCTCAACGAGCTCGTTCCAACGAGGGTCATAAGCTATGTTTTTGACGCAAAAATAAAAAATTAGTGCTTCAAGAATTTTATTGGCAAGTGTCGTCTGCTTCTCGTGTTAGGTATAAGGTTAACACTAGATAATCCCGAACAACCAACGACGATCAAAACAACATCGACTTCTCATTCTATACACAGACATTAATGACATTTTGGTCGCTTTGTAGCCAGACACATAACGGCAGGGTATGTGAGTTGGGGGGGGGGGGGGTCGGGTCTCACTCCCCAAATAACCATCAGAATTTTCAATTGTGGAAATTCGAATGTATAAATTCCAGTAGTTGGAAATTCAAAGAAATCAAAATTCCTTCATGTTTTCAATTTTTCAGATATTTCCGAGCAGTCGATTTGAATGTTCAGCCCGTGATCACAGTTTTGATCAAATTCTCTAATATTTCCAATCAGCTGACAAAATTGTAATAAATTCCTACTCAAATCTGTGACCGGTCCGGTTTTTCGAATTCATCGAATTCAACAGGCAGTCAGTTGGAAGGGGTAGATATTGGCTGAATAGCTGTCAGCCAATAGTCCTTTGTAGCCTCGTCAGTGTAAAGGAAAGCTAATGTACCTATCTGGGAAATGCATTTTTCTTGTGGATAAAATGACTAGATTTAAACTGGATGGAGGCCTCAGAATCTAGCTCAGGGGTTCAAAAATTAAAACTGATCCCGGGGGAGCCCCTTCCGGGACGTCCCTGCATTGAGAGGGTGATACCCCACTCGACCTCTCCGCCAACACGGGCCTGGGGGCCTCGGCACATGCCTACGGCATAAAGTACTGGGACCCCAACCCCAGTTCGAAAAATACCCCCCCCCCCCATTCTAGAGCCTCTAGCTAAGTCCCTGTTTGTTGCACCGGCGCCTATTCAAATTAACAAACGCCTGGCCTGGCCTGCCTGCCTGCCTGCCTGCCTGCCTGCCTGCCTGCCTGCCTGCCTGCCTGCCTGCCTGCCTGCCTGCCTGCCTGCCTGCCTGCCTGCCTGCCTGTCCGACCACCCGCCCGAGGCTCGCCCGCCGGCTCGCCCGTACGAATGCCTGCCTGCCTGCCTGCCTGCCTGCCTGCCTGCCTGCCTGCCTGTCCGACCACCCGCCCGAGGCTCGCCCGCCCGCCCGCCCGCCCGCCCGCCCGCCCGCCCGCCCGCCCGCCCGCCCGCCCGCCCGCCCGCCCAACCGAAGCCCGCCCGCCCGCTCGCCCGCTCGCCCGCCCCACCCGCCGGCCACCGCGCGCACGCCCGCCCGCCCGCCCGCCCGCCCGCCCGCCCGCCTGCCTGTCAAATCACTTGTAAAATATTTTTGACCTGCAACTCCGTCTCTATCATATTTGGCACGAGGATAAAACTTATGGCGCAGTCGACGACAGTATATAAATAGATCTGTTCATTCATTGTAAGATTGGTTTTGCGTTTTGATTTCTCTTTCATTGATCAGACAAAAGTTCAATACAAAATGCTCCATTTTCATGAATTTTTTGAGCATTGGCAGTACATACCAAAATAATTAATTCTACTGCAAACATGACACCTACTGTATCACACTTCATTCGGGGGCGGACTTGGGCAAACAAGTTGCAGGTAAACGTACCAAAGGGGCCCCGGATCCGCACAAAAAATTTGACTTTGCGAACCAAAATAACGCTGCTTCCTAGTAGCCTAGGGATCAATGGCAGTCCACATAGAGGGCATTTTTGTATCATCTTTGTCTCTCATTTGGAAAAAGTAATTACACCAAAGGGGGGGGGGGGGGGGGGGGGGTCCGAACTCATCAGGTCGACCATAGTTAGGCCCAATAGAAGAAAATTTTGATTTTACGAACCAAAAGAACGCTGTTTCCAAGCACCTGACCGATTAATGGCAGAGTGATGGTATATCGAAATGCCCTCTTTGCGGATAACAATTTCGATAACAATAAACCGACAGTCCGACAAAGGGGTGGGGGGGGGGCACATGGAATTTTCCGTTGGACGTTACGACCAGACCGCCTCTGACTTCATACACAACCTAGTCCCCTGCACACTGGTGTCTAAGAGCAAACTTTTAATACGCTATTTTTTCCCAGAATGCAACTAGGAAATTAACCATTTCAATCTTGTGACGATTTATAGCATTAACACTTTATCGAACGTAAAGGACAAAATCGGCCAGCTCCACATACAAAAATCTCCATTCAGATTTTATTATGTTTTCAATTTTTGTGTCAAAAACATAGCTTATGATCCCTCATTGGAACGAGCTGTTTGAGCAAGTTCCAATGAGGGGTCATAAGCTATGTTTTTGAGACAAAAATTGAAAAATTTTAGTATTCGAAAATCTATTTTACAAGTGTCGTCTGCTACCCGCATTGGGTAAAGGTTAACTTAAGAATGACCAGTTCCAGCTACTGATACAGTATAATGATCATGCAAGTAAACAAGTATGTCAGCAAGTAACTTGCATGCTTTACTCTGTCTCATATAATTGATGTGAGTCAGTGTGACAATGTTTCCTGTTTTGGAGCAAGTTTGTTTTTTTTGTTAACCCATATAATACAGTAGTTCAAAAACAACGGTTAATCGATCAATTACGTTTTGGATCGATCAAGATGTTGATCATTGATTAAACGATTAATCGGTTAACCGTTTCAGCTCTACTATTCCCCCACACTCCACCCTCGTTATGTTCTGTCTTTTTACATCCCCACTGGTCGTTGACCATATACACCGAGTTAGAAACCAATATGATCTTGATAAATGTAGATGTTGTTTGTTGTAAAAGAATTTTCCATACTATTACATCTTTGGATTGCAAGGGCAATAACTAATGCTGTAATCGAGACACGGCAAATTTATGTCAGATTCATCTGTACTTAATGTTGAGCATACACACCGAGTTTCAAACCAGAATCTTGAGAATGTAGACGTAGTCCACTGTACAAGATCTTTCAATACTATTCCAACCCTGGGTTTCAAAAGTGGTTTAAATCGAGACGCGGCAAATTTATGATATAACGGTATATGAATCAGAGTTACCCACCTTGAAAATATTGTTTTAAAAAACCGTTGGACTGACATCTTGCAACATTGTGGATATTTCAGATATAACAGAGGGTGATCTGATGAATTTGTTGGACCTAAAATATACAGTAAATCCGCCGTGGACTGATCGTAATTCACGCGTGGGCAGTGATATCCACACATGCGTTTACCAGGTAATAAAAATCAATATCTTACCGCCTACAAGTATCTGGGAATTTCATTGGTTCAAAGACGTCACATGCAGACTGCATATAAAACCAAATACTGCCTGTCAACATCAATATACGCTGACAGCTATGGGTAATCTCCCCTTTGTTCATTGATTATTCAAAATGGCGGCAGCCGATAAGGTTGCGCCACACAGATTTCCAGGCATTTCCAAAAATGACATGCCATACACTCTCTTCAAATGCAAATATTCTGTAACTTAGTTATCTAACCCACAACATGTATTACATTTCCCAAATCCACAAAACACATATAACACTATCTGACTAAGTAGAAATAAACAATCTGAATGTGGGTGGAATAATTTATTGTCAACGGCAAGACTTCAACCTGAAAAATTACATGAAAAAATGCCGAGACCAGTCATTTTCAGCCACCCAGCAGCCTCAAAAGCAGAATTTTTCCACCGACCCCACTTACCCCCCCCCCTGGAGCAGAGCATTCCCTGTTTCTAAAATGCAAAAAAAAAATTATATGTTTCCGTTTCATTTTTTAGTTACCTGTCTGGTAACAATCCCGTGTAAAAATTACATTTTAAAAAATAGCCAATTTTTCGAAGCCACTGTTTCCCATAATTCATCTGGTAATTTACCCATATGTATCAGGCTCCAACTTTGGGACCAAAACTTCAAATTCTTTTGTCCAACAAAAAGCCTAATGTAATCATATATCTGATACTAAAAATATATCTCTATTTTACATGGCCTTAGTTTCAACATATGCCCTATGTTTAGAATTTCATCCCTGTGCAAAAGTGCGAAACTGTAGAGCGGAACCTAAACGCTTCAAGTTGAAAGATTGAGAGTTGGAAGCCCTTATTTGGTCTGAAGTGCAGGTTAAACAACTTAAAAGGCTTCATATTCTGTGGATGCGTATCATGTTACCTTCGAAATGAAACTGTTTGGTATGTATGAATTTGCCTTGTTACAATTTATGGGAGAGTGCCTGTACTCTCCCATAAATTGTAATAAGGCAAAGACACGTGAACACTTTGTGAGAATTCTCTAATTTAATTTTGATCGCCGTTGTTATTAGTTCTGTGCATCGATGCAGCAATCGGTAAGATATATTTGTTACATAGTTTGTTGGTGGCCCAATACGATATATATGGTGTCAGTTAATTCCATATTGGACTCGAGCATGTTGGTGGTCTAATATGGTGTCAGTTAATTCCATATTGGACTCGAGCTTCGCTCTCGTCCAATATGAAATTAACTGACACCATATATACCATATTAGGCCACCAACAAACCGTGTAACTAATATTATTGGCAAATTTTAATTGATGAAGCCCGGGTGATTATTTATATAATTAGTGTTTGGAATATAATATTATTGTGACCGTGGCAATTTTGACCACCCTTGGAATGTGATCAGTCCACGGCAGTCGTACTGTAGACCAAACTGTTGGTGTGTTTTTGTTGGAGATTTACCCGCAAAAATGAGCATGTGACCGATAGTTTCCTTCCTGTGAACCCTTCTCTCTTATTTCTTGCAGGACACCCTGTTTTGCGGACAAAATGGTTGTCTGAAGGAAAATTCTTGACAAAGCTATTTGGATGCCCAAATTAAAATGATGCGATTACACTATTTTTGCACGAAAGTTGTTGTGGCTGTCTGTGGGAAAATAGTTTCTACAGTTATACCTGCTCTATATTGAACATATACCCGAAGCTTCAAACCAACGTTTTGATAAATGTAGAAGTAGTTCGCTCGGCAAGATTTCTACATACTATTCCAACTTTGGATTTGAAGGGAAATAATCCTGTAGTGTAACCCTAAAAATGAGAGACAGCAAATTTGTGTTGCACGCATTTGTACTTGTTCTGACCTATATACCGAATTTCAAACTAATATTTTGAGAAACGTCTGAGTAGTTCGCCCCATAAGATCATTCAAATTTCGTCGCGTGAGAACCAAAAGGTTCTATCTCCCAATTTTCATTTTTGTGGAAAACGGGGTTTGAAGTTTCGTGACCGGATTTACCATAGTAATATGTATTTTGAGGTGGTGATCATGGTGTCCATTGTTCGAGTTGGCTTATTTCTCACTATATATGGAAATTTACAGCTATTGACTCGTTCATTGTTTTTAAAAATACAAAAATGTGTTTGGAGATAGAACCTTTTACACACAAAACTGTCGTTTTGTGTCCGGACCATAGTGCACTTGGAGATAGAACATTATGGTTTACCTCAGCCACCAATTTGGGTGCGTGCTAAAATGTGGCAGCAATTTATTGTGGGTTGGTTGGAAAATATGCAATAGCGTTTGGGTCGGGGGTGGGGAGAAGCAGGCAGAAGGGGTTTTATTGGACACGCAGGGCCGTTGAGGGGGGGGGGGTAGTAATACCGGGGCCTGGCATTATTGGTGGCTCGCCGATTTTCCCGAATTGCCTAAAAGCAGGATTATTTTACGTGTGGGTCCTTTACAGCACGTCTATTTTGGACTTGCAGTGAATTAAGGACCCGCGCGTAAGAGAATCCTGCCTTAAGGCAATTAGCCAGAGTTAGGGATAATAGGCGGGCCCCAATAATGCCGGGCCCCGGTTTCCAAAACTACCGCTATATTTGTGCATTCACAAAACCGGAATTTGCGGTTTTACGGTTTTGTGAATGCACAATTATAATGTAAGTTTTGCTAATCTCGGTGTATTGCTGGCGCACCAAGCTACAAACTTTCACTTTCAGTTTTAGAGCCCTTTCCTAGAATCTAGTCGAACTTCGACTAGGATTCCAGGAAAGGCTTCAACAGTAACCAAGGACTCAGGATAATCCCTCCGCCGGGGCTCGGATTTTCTCCAGACGGCCCTAGTGGCAAGTGACTGATTTTATGTAACATTCAGTATGGTACTGGGCGATATTGGGGAGTTGCAATTCCATTGCGTGTATGTATATGTAACTTTTTTGTTCTACATCACAGTTTTCGAACACAAGCTGCTCGATAAGAACATCCTCTCACGACACAGGTGTGAATATGCCTGGCCCGATGTAGTTTCCTTCAGGGATGCAGAAAATCACACACGATATCAACACATAAATTTATTTTTATCGCTGAAATATGAACTTAACAGAGTTCAACAAACACAACTCAACTTCCAGCAGTTTGTTTTGCCGGCCAGGGCGCCCGAGCCACGTTGACAGTGTTCCCATTACCTTGCCGTCATGTAGGCGGGTGTCTGGGCAAATTCTATAGCTGTTACTATTTAAGTTGAATATCAATAGAAAAAGAAACAGGAAACAGACCCCAAATGAGATAGGACCATCCATACTTATAAATCAGTTTGATTCAAGGCCGCGGAAGCTCCCAAATCCATGGGTACCCGCTAGGGATGGAAATTATGTTAGTGGGCAATGGTGGTGGGAGGGGGAGGGGTGGGAAGTGGTTCTTTCTCATCGCGTTTGTCTTAAATACGGAACAAAATGTTCCAAATCCGAAAAGGGAACATATGTGCTCCTTTTACCATGGTCCAAAATTTAACCCAAAGTCCGCAATATAATTTTGAGGTTTGGTACATCCAAAGGACGTACTAAAACTAAAAAAAATGTATTATGAACTTTGGGTCTAACTTTCGACTAGTTTTACTGTAACTATATTCTGTGCTTATTATGACTAGTTGCAAACTTGTAACATACAATATCTCAATAAAATAGATGGCAGCGTCGACAGAAATAGGTTGCTAGTTTTGATAGAACTTTTATTATCTGATCTAGTCAATGTAGTCGTACGGCTTGTGAACGCTATGTCAGAATTTGTCCTGTTGGGGTACCCATAACTGGGAGAAAAAACGTGGGTGAGTATATTATACCCCCCCCCCCCCCCCAGCTCCGCTGTTCCTGGTCTTATTGAAACTTATTGGCTATTTTGGATACCAGTGCAGCGACGTTTGTGGTATTAACTAGAACCTATCAGTCGTAACGCCCATTTGTTATTTCCCGGCAGAGCAGCAAGAGGTTGAGGTAACAACCAAAATGTTCCAGTCAAGACTAAAGCGCAGGCTTACAAGGAAAACATGGCTGCTGGACCACTACATTTTTCGGGCAAATATGCGGAATGTGATCTGTTCTCATCGACCGGTTTTCCTCCCGACGTCCCAGTCGGCTTGCTGGGAATATTGGACCAAAACAAAAATGTCCTAACTGGACATAAGACATTTTTCAATAAACTAAGCAAAAATTGAAACAACGGAACAGTAATTAACTGCGGACTCTATAACGGAGTTTAAACACTGGAACGTGAATGTTGCGTATTGTAGACGAAGACAGAAGACAATGATCGGGATTAACCCTTTACCCAAGGTAATAGCGAAAACTGGCCAGCGCTTTTCACAAAAGTTGCCATTAAAATGATATTATGTATTCATTTTCTGTCTCAAAAACATAGCTTATGACCCCTCATTTGAAAGAGCCCGTTCAGCTCGCTCCAATAAGGGGGTCATCAGCTGTGTTTGTGAGACAAAAAATGAAAATTTTTAGTTATTCAAGAAATTTGTTTGCAGACTTAGTGTCGTCTGCTATCCACGTTGGTAAAGGGTTAATAACCCACCTATCGCGGAGCTTTCGGCCACTATCTTGCGTTGCCTTTGTCAACGATGCTTATATGATCGATGCAGCATCGAAAAAATAGCCATGTTACTAAACGTTTCAGAGAAAGTGTGCCATTGATCTATCAAGCTATGAAGGAGTTACTTCATCTTTCCAAACTGAGCTTTATCATGAACGCAAGTGACGCAAACATCTTAAACATTTAAAGATGTTTCAATAAGGAATCGCATATGATTGCCTTCAAGCTATAGTGGAAATTAAAAGTATAAAGGTGGCAATCTTGTACCCAACAAGCAAAGTATACGTGAAAGTGTTTCACATGATTCCAATATGTTATGATCAACTGCAAAGTTCTGCTAAAACAAAATGAAAGAGTTGGTTGTGACTTTAGACAATTCTGACTAACACCGAACGAGAAGACAGTTACAGAAAATGACCTCATAGTATTCTTTATCGATTGATGGCATCCATTTCATCATGCGTTTAATGTCAGTGACCTTTTCCTTTGGTAGCTTTTAACATTTTTTGATCACCCGCACTGGCGGGAGGTCGTGAACTTGTTGCCGTCTGCTTGTGGCTGTCAAATTAACCTCAACAAAATCTGAGCTGGCGAAACTCGTTTTATAGGCACATTTGTTGGGCTTGTCTGCTTCCACAACTAAATGTTTAACCCGTGTAAATGGGATTTTACAGAATTTAAGGTGTTTAGATGCATTTTGGAAATCATAAAAATTATCTGACCTCATCTGCACAATTCGAGTTGATTTGGGTCTAAGATTCGAAAGCAGTCTTACTAAACCAAGAGGGCTGAACACTTCTGTTAGATTGAAGGCTCTCTGATTATGACAGTGTATATTGTCAACCTCCTGGACACATGAGTGTCCCGGAGTTGAAAATTTTTGTTCAATACGTTTTACATTAGGATGGGTTTGTAAGAAACTTTTGAGCGCCATCGTCATGTGTGAATTGCGATTTTGGGGTACACAGGAGTCTGACCACAGCAAAAGTGTATTAGTTGATGGAAAATCTTGAACGATATGGTCAAGAAGTACAACCAGCGAACTCGCAATAGCATTGCCATCTTTCCCAGTCAGGTGTTCACCCCATATTGCCTGATAGGCAGTTTTATTTTTTGAACAGTGCGCAGTTAAGTTGAAAACACTGAGCTTTCTTTTGCAGTAAAAGTTTGAGACGTTTAATTTGGGTAGTGTAATGACTAAACACCCTCTAACCATTGTTACACGGAGGTGTTGGATAGGGGACTTATTGTTACGTTTCATGTGCTATTTCGTGCATCGATTATCTTCCTATATCGAAGTTAATGGAGAGACAAAATAGCACAGGACGCATGATAATTCTATCCATTATCAAACAAGAGTATCCTTGCCGCTGCATAATTCGTACCGTCGCTCATGGGTCTGTGTAAGCAAATTGTGTTTAAAATGGACCTTTTGTTATCCTAATGGTACTGAAAGTTCCAAGAAAAAAATCCTTTATACGAAAATTTAATTATCGTTCACTTGAACATGGAAAATGCCCCCCCCCCCCCCCCCCACCCCCTCCACCCCACACACACATGCACACACTTACGAATAGACTCAGAAGTAGAAACGCACACATAATTGCCCAAGCTGGTGTATACTATAGTCTGTTATTTAAGTTTCCACCAGTCCTTACAACAAGAGACAAACCAGCACCCCCCCCCCCCCTTAAATTCGAGAGATTCACCGAGTCACTGGGAAGCAATATTAGGTTGCACTCGCAGATATTGTCTACATGGCCCTGATACCATTTCTAAAACAAGACATCAGGAGGTCTCAGATGCAGCATTAAATTATTGAAAGGCTACTCACACTAATTGATGGTATGATGACCGGACATTTGTGGCCCATTGATACCGGGTATTCCCCGTGGGAACCCCGGGAAGTGAGGCAGTGCTTGTTTACTATGGTAAACACGTTCTGCTTTACTGGTAAAATAGGACCCAGTCACCAATGCTTGGGGTGGAATTCCTCTAAAATGGGCAGCATTTGGTATGAACGATTGACTAAACTTAACTTTATCCCCATGTTTTGTCACGATTAGAAATTGTGCATTAATATGTGGCATCAAACACCAATAAATAAATGACACCGGGAATGTTCCGTTGGCCAACTAATACCCCAAAGCCCGCTAGATCGATTTTCACATAACAAGTCCTTTGCACTGACGACTTCCTGGGAGAGCCCATTTAGGTAGGCCTACCACATTTTAACACAAATTCGAGGGGGTGGGTGTTATCTGCACAAAACAGGCGCGTAACAAAGAAACGAAAACATATTGAGGGGGGGGGGGGGCTATCAAGGCGTATCCACAGAAGGTGCCAATTATGCTGGCAGTATGATAGCGAGCATCGTGCGAGCCGTGCAGCGGGGAGGTGGGGGATGAGCACGAGGGGGGGGGGGGGGTATCCCCTTTCGGCAGTGGGGGGATTGGGGGGGGGGGGGTCTTCCCCGGGAAATCTTTCAAAAATAAGGACCAAAACGCCTTTCTCAGCGATTCTGGGACTGTTGTGACCGACTCCTCGGGTGAGGACTGATAGACACTTCAAATTTGAATCCCTGATCCTTTTGTTATCAGACCTGCTTCTAAATTTATCTGTTTTGTCCACCCCTTCTTTTGTGCTTTGTATTGGACTGACTTCAAACAACGCCAAGAGTTTAATCGGGACCATTTGTTTTTTGGCGGGGTGGGGGTATTCCCCCCTCACCCCCCCCCCCGGCTACAAATAGATGAAATGGGTTTCCCAAATATTTGTCTCAGAACGCACATCTTATTTTCAACACTCTTTATGCCCTGGCAGCATGGAAGAAGATTCCGCGATGTGAATAGATGTGCGTTGGAATAAAACAAACTGCACATTTTTATTGAAATATAATTTTATTACCATAACTATTCATTGAGAAAATGTGTAATCACGTGAGAGCCATAATGTTCTATCTCCAAATGTGAGGGCGACATGGATTTCCAACAGTCCTTCTATTAGAACCAGAGTGTTCTATCTCCATTTCGTCAAAAAAGGTCGTCTTTGTGGAATTTCAGGTCGATTTCGCGTCGGTAATTGCTGGTCGTTTTTTGAATGGAGTTCCACGCGTTCTTTGTAATAGTTTATGAGGAGAATTGAGCGACAAAACGTCAAAATTTTAGACTTTACCTCATAGTTGTTGTTTTCTCGACATTCATAGGTAGCCATTCGTCAAACTTTGGTCACATGATACTTTTTGGACTTTCTATTGGGTCAGGAGATAGAACCCTCTGGCTCGAACAAAAACAACTATTTTGGAGATAGAACCTTTTTGCAATGCATTTTAAGCTGATTCTAGTCACCAGGGGCATACTAGGACCAGCTAAATCGATAGAAAATCACCTAACGATTCGAATAACACCAATATCTCATTTTCGCGCCAAAATGGAGATAGAACCTTCTGGTTCTCACACGACGCAATTCTATCAGAACTGTGGCTTTCAAGGGCAATAATTCTGTAATGCTTAATTCAAAACACGGCAAATTTATGTGATACACACCTGCACTCGATGTTGGTCAGGTATACGGAATTTCAAATCCGTTTATTTATTTATATATTTATTTATTTATTTATTTATTTATTTATTTATTTATTTATTTATTGGGGTTTAATGACACTTTCGACAGACAGGGTCACCTCGGACAGTTTTACGGGCGGAGGAAGCCGGAGTACCCGCAGAGAACCACCCAGCAACGGCCAGGGACGTTCCGAAGAGGTTTCGATTGGGGGGTGTGAGGTCCTGTATTTTCCAATTTTTGTTTGTTTGTTTGTTTTTTGGTTTGGGGTTGTTTAAAAGCAAAGCACAAGGGGCCTAAAACGCGGCAGTTAGTGGGTACATTAGAGTTTAAGAAAGGATATTTTACGTGTAGTGTTTGGGATTCGGTAGCACAAGCAGACAAGCTAGGACCAACAGTTCGATTGTAAACCATACTTTTCGAACTGTGGCCTTTTGAAGAATAGTGTCAGTTGGTAACTAGGTAACATATCGTCGCCTGAGTGCCATGATGTTGAATGTTTCCTTTGGGTCCCACCGAAGTATGCAGGTGACGATATTTTTGCTTATACATTTTTACTCAACGAATATTATCCAAAGTAATTCCAGGCAAGCCAGACTATAATCTACAAACCCAAGCAGGGTTAGCGTTGATTGAAGGCATATCGGTCTGCCTGCAAATCCACCATACAGTACACCCAGATCTCCAACTATTGACAAAAAGTGGCGTCGTTTATTGAAGGTCCAAAGAGTCGCGTTGCTCATGCTTTCCACCAGTGCTAATCTTCTCAGCCACATTATCGTGCCATTGCGAATGCAAGAAAAGTACCTACTGCAACCCAAGCCCAAGGGCGCAACTGAGTCGGTTGAGATAACTTGAGATACGATCCGAAAAGTAACCAAATTCAGGCCGAGTGTTGTTACTTTTCGGTCTTCGGATCCCGGGTACTGAGCCACAGCATTCCAGATTAGAGATACAGACTCTAGCTCCAATAACGAGCAACTCGGCATTGTGGCTGGAGTCTGTATTTCTAATCTGGAATGCTGTGACTCAGTACCTGAAAGTGAAAAATCAGAATCACTTCTAGCGAGTACTGAGAAATAGTACTGATTAGACCCGTACCGTACGATCCTGTTAAAACAGACTGTAGGTTCAAGTAACAACGTAACACCAAAAAATATGGAAAAATAGGAAACTGTTGAAGAGATTTTAAATCTAAAATTTGGAAAACAAAAACAGCCAGCACATGAAATGATAGTTTTGGCAAATAGCAAAAATCGACTTGAAAATTTTAAAATTTTATTAATTTTTTTCCAACTTTTGATTTGACCCACAAAATTTCCAACTTTTGAAAATCAGGCTCTTTATTGGAGGGGTGAGACATCCCCCCCCCCCCCCCCCTGTCGGAACGTCCCTGGCAACGGCGAGCAGCTGCCATACTCCCAGTGTTCTAATTCCGCACAAGCAGGGTTAGCAGTGATTAAAGACAAGTGCATCATCTACGTGCAGTACACCTTAATGCACAAAGCCATCGTGCCCCCCACGTGGGTAATCGGGATGAAGTGCCTTGCAAATGGACACAATGCAGTTACCCCCTTCAAATCCATTTTGCATTATCTTACAGTGTACACATCAAGAACGAAAACTCTGTAATGGAAGTTGTTGTGTATTTGCATGTAAAATTTACGTATATATGAGAAAAAGTAAGCAGTTCAATACAACACAAAATTTATTGCCGTGTTCAGTTTGCACGCGTATTGTACAATGGGGAGGTAACTGAAGTTACTTAGCATTACTGTTGGGTTATTCGTAAAACTGGATCTGGAAAGGCAAAGTGATCAGTTAAAAACACAACTCACAACCGTACACATTGTCAGTGTGAATTCAGGTATTGTATTCAACAGTCACTTGTCTGTTTTGGACTTGTCTATCAAAACGGAATCAAAGTAGTAATTTCTGATGCGGAACCTCCATGAAATCCTCTTCTATCATCAGGTTTCCTATTCAGGAGACCCGATGATAGAAAAAGAATTCAAGAGGAGACATTTGGTTGGATTTTGGAAACATCTTGACGATTCGAAAATTGTCCAATCAACGCGACACAAACGAATTAAATCCAATCATCTGGAGGAATTCGAGCTTAATCTAATTTCGAAGATTCGCATACAGTTAAAACTAGAAGTCCTGTCACGAACTGCGCGCTTATCTAGGCTTAAATGAGCGTAGGAATTGCATGCAATTTCCTTATTGAATGGCATCCAAAGCACGGCAGATTCCTGTCGTTATGCATAGCAAGTTCAAGCAATGTTTCTGCCAATGGACCTCCGGGTTACCCGGAGGTCCATTGGCTGAAAAATTGCTTGTACGTAGGCCACATGATAGCCTTACTATGGTTATAACGCGCAGATTAATGCGCATGACGTGCTATTTGCGCCCATTTCATGACAGGACTTCTAGTTTTGACGGTAGAATGCGTTTTTGTTGGCTGATTAAATATCGGTTATATCTAAAATAGCACAAATATATCATACCTTTATAAGTCCCGAATTATCAAATTTTTCAAATTCTAAAATTGTCTCTTCTCCAGTCTTATTTTGTAATTGACCTCTGAGGATTCTTGCTGCTGTTACTGTGCTTAGACCCATTCCGTCACCCAGGAAAAATATGACATTCTTTGCTTTGTTTGTATTGTCCTTTATATTTTGAAATCTTTTTATTTCGTCCTTTGCGAGTTTGTTCCAGAACTCCGGGTCATCTGTGAATAAAAGACAGTAAAGTGACAAAATTGATTTTTAATAAATGCCTTGGGCGACAAGGGAGATGATTTCATTTGGTTAAAAAAATACTTAGGTTTCATATTTGTTAAAAGGTGCAAGCCGATTAATTTCCGAGATGTATTATCTTTTAATAACGAAAACTGTTTTTTAAAAAGAACAATTAGTGTGGGTAGGTACATCGGGAATTGGACAGTTTCTCAGTCTCGGGACGATTAGTATGAGTAGTCATTGCGCCCTCAAAACCCTGATGGTATCTTCCTTATCAGTTCAATAACAGCAACTGGAAGATTCCATATTCATTATTTGGGGAGACCAATTAATATTTACAACGTGAAGCCTTAGTAGGGCTGCACGTTGAAAACATTGATTAGTTTACCCTACTCATTCACTTAGCAGTCATCCTTTTTAATGAAATTATGGTGCATCATGTTTCTGGGCGGAAAAGCGGCCTCTCGGGTTCAAAGAGTCAAAACAACTCTTCGGAACGTGCAAATTCGTGTAGATACAAAAGTTATTATCCCTATATCCCTATAAATTCTGTCTTTTGATTGGTGAGAATGCCTTGGAGAAATAGTCATGGCAAAGGGTGCACCCAGCATCCAAGGTATATGAGAACGTGCAACATCCAAGGTATAAGCGCACGCGAAATATTTTGTTTAAACGAAAGTCTTCCGCGTTTGCTCCTATATAAGATTCGAAACAAAAAACTTGAAAATAGTCACAAATATCATCAGATTTCCGATAATTCAGTCATATTTTGTCGTTATGAATTAAGTAGTCGAATAATTAAAACGAAAAAAACTTGATAAAAAATAAAATAAGAGCAAATAATTCGTCCCATGAGTACCAATGTGTTTTGTGCGCCAGTAGGCACATGGAACACATTGGAACTCAGAGGACGATATGTCAACAAAATACTGCTTACTCGTTTCCTTAACGACCCAAGGGATGTAACTCTATTTGTTGTATTTTGCGTCTGTAAAAACAAAATAGTTATTCACGAACTGGGTCTAACTTTTTACGGAGCGTGAGAAACGCGTCCACAAATCTTTCTGAACTATGTTTCTATTATGTTTCAAACGGGACAATAAAGTTATCTCCATCAACGTGTATGGTATTTGGAGATTTAATACCTGGATGTCTCATTTAAACACATCGCCTGCGTCTCGGTGTTCAAAAACCGGCATCCAGGTATTAAATCTCCACATACCATACATGTTGGCGGAGATAACTTATATTAGCTTTTTCGAGCTAGTTAAACCTCCCATCGATCTGTCAGAAAAAAAAAGAAAAAAAAGACATAGTCAATTTTTAATGGCCTTTTTGTGAATTGCGCTGTTTGGTTCTGGTCTTTACATTTTGTAAATGGATACGCTTGCAGATATGATACTGAATTGTGATTTCACATATCTGTAACCCCATTCCCCGCCCCAGATAGAACTGTCAGTATCTCATTATTTATTCCATACCAAACACTAAATATAGTCCATGCCGCAGAATAAGACCAATGAAATAAGAAATGAGAAACAGAAGGAGCCAACTACAGTTCCTTTAAACTGGAGCTGACACTTTTTATTTCAACGAGACTATAATATTCCTCTGCATCATAACCCATGATCTCCCATTACAACACCGCAGCGAATTCATTTCAGTAAAAGTACACAAGCTATGGTTTGTAAGAGAAAAAGTCGAAAATTCCAAAAAATAAAAGGTTGGGCGGTTTTATTACAATTTTTTAGCATTTGGTTCGAAATCGTGTTGAAAACAGCCGGAATAACCATCCGTGACAATAATTTGTTGTTAGGAAATCATTCCAAGATAAGTGAGTTCCTCTCGGGATATGTTGGAAAGTTAAGCGTCTCTGAAAGGAGATTTGTAAAAGTGACACACCCATAAACTACTGGCCAGCAGGGTACTTATATTGAATGGCATGTCCTGTGAGACAGTTAAAGAAAATAAGTTTCTCATTTCTTGAGATAAAAATTTCAAAAACAAATACAGATTATATCATTAGTCCGTTGCCCTAGATCATTGTATCCCGTATCAGTGGTTAGAGCATTGGGCTTTAAACCGAAAGGTCGACTGTTCGATCCCGGTTAATGGTAACTGCGTTGTGTGTTTGGGTAAAGTACTCAATCTCGAGAGCTATATAGGGGCAAGGTGACTGACTCCGTGTACTAAGGCAATTCATCGATGGTGCACTTGTGACGTGTCTTTAACCGCTGTGAACTCTGCTCGTGCTGAGTTAATAAGTTGGAGAGTCTGACAGTTGCTCGCAGCTGCTCGATGGATCTCTCTGTGTGTGCAGGCTTGCTACAGCCGTAAAATTGTCCGACACGATGTGACCCTGTTTGTTGAAAGTGTCGTTATACCCCATTAATTTGTATTAAACAAACAAACGATTCTATCTCGCTGACGGGGCGAGCTCGGTCAGATAAAAGAAGACGTCGTAGGCTTCGCATTTAACCCTTTACCAAAAGCAGACGATATCAAAATTTATTATTTTAAATATTATTTTTTTAAATTTTTCAAAAAATTTCAACAAAACCATATCATGTGACCCCTCGTTGGAACGAGCTCGACGAGCTCGTTCCAACGAGGGGTCACATGATATGGTTTTGTTGAAATTTTTTTAAAAAATAATATTTTTACAACTGCTGAATTTGCATATTACGCGGACGGATGCGGGCGATTCGTTGGGTAAAGGGTTAATTTTGCCGGATCTGGTCTCGTCAGCTAGACGGCATCCGTCATTTGAATGCAACAAAGTGCCATCTGGAGTGCGACATGTAAAGCACTGCAGATGGTACCTTGTTGCACTACGTGACCATGTCACAATCTCGACTGATTGACTGTTGCAATAATTTGTTTATTATATGGTAATGTGTATAATGTGTATTTAAAATTGAACATGACACCTGAAATATAAACATAGAGAAAATATATCACCAACAAATTATAAGTCGTGAAATTAGAAAAGCCCTTCTTGCGGCAAGACGCCGTTGAATTCAACCTCAAGTATACGGCGACGTAATAGGTTTTGAGTGGATTAGCTTCATGAAAATTGTTGAGAAAGGCAGACCCAGAATGGAATGATGGTTCAGAGAATTTAGTTACGGCACTCGAGTTTTTATTTATTTATTTATCTATTTATTTATTTATTTATTTATTGTTATTGTAAAATTGTCGCTTCGAAAATTCTGTGCACGTCACGAGAGACACGAAGATGAGGACAGGCATGATATAATTTGGAAAAGATGAAACTCTCGTTTTCAGAACTGATGCTCAAATTACGGCCACGTTGAGGAGCTATTTGTAGCAGACAAAAAAAAATAATAGGAAATACCTTGACAAAACACTATTCCTAATAAGCACGGAACCGCTAAAAATAGAACAGCTTTCATTCTTTATCGAATCGTGATCTTCTGCTGTTTGCTGTCACGTGGTTTTCAGTCTGAAAAAAAAAAAAATAAGTGAAGTCGTTGAGGACGTGGGATTTATACTTCAATGAGTGGCTGTCACGGATCACTGTGCAACTGGTTTTCTGGAAGCTCACTGATCACAGATAGAAGGGTGTCTCAATCGCCGCTATCTTGGAGGAAGGGGGTGTTATTATTAATAAACAACCCTCAACAAACCTAAAAATTCTCGACAATTTTCAATTTCCCGACTCCTCGCTATCGCCAATTTCTTATAAAGAACATTATTAGTTACACAGTTCGTTGGTGGCCTAATAAGGCATATATGGTGTCAGTTAATTTCATATTGGAAGAGAGCGAAGCTCGAATCCGATATGGAATTAACTGACACTATATATGCCATATTAGGCCACCAACAAACTGTGTAACGATTATATCTTACCGACTGCTGCATCGATGCATAGAACTAATAACAATAGCGATCAAAATTAAATGAGACACAATGTGTTCACGTGTCTTTGCCATGTTACAATTTATGGGAGAGTGCCTACATTGTAACAATGCAAATTCGTAAATACCAAACAGTTTCATTTCGAAGGTAACATGACACACATCCACAGAATAAGAAGCCTTTTAAAATTGCCTAACCGACACTTCAGACCAAATATGGGTTTCCAACACTCAATCTTTCAACTTGAGTGCGTTTATCGGCTGCCGCCATTTTGAACAATCAATGAACAAATGGGCGATTACCCATAGCTGTCAACGTATATTGATGTTGACAGGCAGTAAATGGTTTTATATGCAGTCTCTATGTGACGTCTTTGAACCAATGAAATTCCCAGATACTTGTAGGAGGTAAGATATACTTTGATGTCTGAAATATGAACATGCTGATGATGTGCACATCTTTGGCGGCAATACATACACAGAACTACATGCGTCTGTGAATGGGTTAATCGATATGACACGAGAGCCAGCGAGGAAGCATAGAACGAGAGGCCGCAGGCCTCGAGTTTTATCCTTCCTCGATTGCACAAGTGTCATATCGATTAACTCACTCACATACGTGTGCCGTTCTGTGTTTATTACACGCCTTCACGCCTATAAAACAATTATTAGAAGGACACTCAGCAATTCATTTGACAACTATCAACAAAAACAACGCACGTTATCGCCTACCAAATTCGCGAAGGGAACCCGTGTTACTATTTCGTCCCATTAATCCAATGTGTTCCCAGGTGCCTACTAACGCAAAGAACACATTGGAACTCAGGGGGACGATTTTCAGCTATCCAAATTGTAATTGCATTGCTCGATTTGTATAAAAATTCCTGTGAAATTTCGGTTCTGTTTAAAAATAGTCCGTCAACGATTTCCGTTCCGCACAAATATGCGAAACAAATTTTCATTTTCCGCGTGGTTTAGTTTTGCTGTAGATGGGGATTTTACAGAACAGGTGTGTAATAAAAATTTAATATTAACAACATATTTTAATTAATATTGATAAAAAACTAGTAACGACCTTGGAAAGTTAATACCATGCAGTTAGTATTCGTGCCATGAGGTTTGATGTCATCAATTGGGAGGAGCTATCGCGTTGATTATCTTGACGTCTTTTTGGGGTGTGGGGAGGTGGGATTGAGTAGCAACGTTTTTCGCTGACGTTCCAGTTGTTTTGAGATGATTGGTGGTTGTTGTCAGTTTCGAAAATGAAACAAAAAAGTTCACCGTTGTACAAGGTAATAATATGTTTTTACTCACGAGCCTCCACGCCTTGTTATATCTGTTTATTACACACCGGTTCTATGAACTCCTCATCCACAGCAACACTAAACCAAGCGGAAAATGAAACACTGTTCCGCACATATGTTTGGAACGGAAATCGTTGATGGACTATTATGAAATAGAATCGTAATTTCACTGGAATTTCTACAAGTCGCGCAACGCAATTACAGTTTGAATCTCTAGCGATAGATGAAAATCGTTCCCCCGAGTTTCAAACTGTTATATGTGCCAGTAGTCACATGGAACACATTGGAACTCCGGGGACGAAATAGTAACACGGGTTCTCCTCGCAAATGTGGCTGGCGATAAAATGTGTTCTTTTTTATTGAAAGTTGTCAAATGAATTGTCAAGTGTCCTTCTAATAATTGTTTTTATAGACGTGAAGGCGTGTACAAAACACAAAACGACACAGGCGTGTGTCGTTCTGTGTATTTACCCACGAGCCTTCAGCCTTCTAATATTTATATAATTTAATTTTCACCGATTTCCTTGTATATGATTGGTCGAGATGGGTTTTCCTCAACGTATGAATGTTTTTATGGTATGCATTTTCCCTCCCACCTTCAGAGAACACTGTAGAAGAGGCTCGCTCTGCCATCGAAATAATCGAGTACGTCGTTGGAATTTACATGCAACCGTTACGCGAAAAGTATTCATAGTAGTCCAAGAAAAGTGAGTCAAGCATACAAAGACTAAACAATGTTATTTTTATTAATATAGTGATCTCATGATTTACAACTTTGCATTTACGTGGGCCGTAAGATATATTTCACCCGACGTTTTCGAAACTATATTTATTGGCCTACAAAAATTAAAAAAAAATCCTGCACACAAATCTGATATCGTAGTCTTGCTCTCGAAAAGGACAAAAGGTGTTTGAAGTTGACTCGGCATACGATCGCTGAAAGTAACTTCCTTGTAACGATTCGTTGCCCGAATAAGGACAAAAGGTATTTGAACAGGACTCGACATACGATAAGTACCTCCAGTGCAACTATTCGTTGTATAATTGTTTCTGATGATTTTATGTTTTCGTCCGGCCGCCAAATGCCAACTTTCTTCCCAACCCCAACGTTACGTCCTAAGTTTTTGCTCGGTGTTTTCTGATGTTTACTGGACTGACAGCATTGAGCAATTTGAGATATTCGTCGCAGAAAAGTGTTACCCAATTTCAGTTCGCATAGTTTGCCTAGGTGCTGAAATTCTCATAAAAATCAGATGTAATCGCCATTTACTAGAAAAAATCTAGAAGTTTTACTCATATAAAGACAAATGACATTATTCAGTGGATAAATAAGGGCATGTTTGCAAAAAACCGCTATTTTTATTTGAAAAACAAGCGTTTTATAAACAACATTTATAAATTAATAAAGTGCGTTTACAAGAAAACATCAAATTGGAACAATAAGGTACTCCTTCAAACCAGCGACGTCAAACTGCATTGATAAAACATCGGCGCTCTTTATCTTGTTGTCTCCTTCCTTCAGTTCAGATGGCGATATATTTTAGGGATCATAACTTCTTGGCACCTTCTCGGTTCATTTTGATTTGAAATCAAGATGAATTAAACATTTTTCTTCCGACAATCTTTGTTGCTTTATGCTTTGCCATGTCATATTTCTTTAGCCCCATTATTAGAATTTTTCTCTCGGTACATGTGTAGAATCTGCCATGCCCGGTCGTTGTTTTTTCTCACCGAAATACGGATGTGAAGTTGTTAGGGTAAGTGACCCTTTGATAAACATGGCATCGAAGCGAATCGACAACACAATCAGATGCAGCAAACTGGATAATGATGGTCTGCATGTAGATTTACAATCGCGGGCTAGATTTGGATGCCAATTTAGTCTTGAGAAGTAACAAATATTATGTAGAGAAATATGTTCACCCGAAAAGTGTCAGACAAGCTCCACGAAGCAGGGATATTCCTACTGAGGCGGATACACCACCCGAGTAAGGATCTAGGCGATGTCTGTCATAAATCCTTTTTGATTTCAAACGATACTGTCTATTTTGTGGTTACAATAATGATATGACAAAAACCCTGAAAACCCGGCGAAGTGGATAGAGGCTTATATTTCCCGTCAAGCAGTAAATCCTAAAACCAGCAGTAGTTCATCGTAAAAGGATGAAATACTCCGGGTTTGTGAGAAGCGAAAATATAAATGAGGGTGGGTGGGGGGGGGGGGGAGGGGGGTTAAAGGTTCTAGGTGCTATAAGTGATTTACAGTATGCGGCAGACGCTCGTTATCACTCAGTCTGTGGAGCTACATTTATGAGTCCAAGATCTGCAGCGTCGACTGCTAAGTTCATTGACACTACCTCGACAGATTCAAACCCCCTATGTCGAAGCTTTGAAATCGGTGATTGCTTTCATAAGAGATGACCAATCCCTTACTTGGAATTCAGTCGACTTGTTCAAATTGTATGGTGAGTGTGGTAGTACTTGTATTTCCCGTCACGTTTTTATTACGAAACTTGTCGAGAAGTACGGCAACGACATTTTAGTCCTTTCCTCGCCATTGATAGCCACGATTTTAGCGAACAGATCGAGAGCTGGATCGACTCTACATATTACACAGGATGATCCAGATGATTGTGATGCCGGAAGCGCAATGAAAGTTTTAAAGAAAAGTATTTGTGCCGAAATAAAGGATATGGATATAATTGAAACACTTATGACCTCGAACTGAACTTGGACAAAATATCAGAGTTTTCAAGCGGGACCTTGTTGGCTTTTCTGGGTAGTTTGTCACCGAAATTAGACTCTGGCAAATAACACCGTCGCAACGCAGTCGGATTCTGCGACTTAAAATGTCTGATATGTCAGAAACGGTTGACTATCAGTTGGATGTTGTTTGTTATCACGACCGATATGCCAAATTCTTTGTCATTCAGCACTGCCAACTCGAACAGAACAAATAAGGCTAGCAGATACATCAGCCATGAATAGCACTGATGAATAGAAACACCAAACATCCAAAACATCCCTTAAAATGTATATAGGCTCGGATCAAATTCTCTAATTGTGGGCCGAGGTAAAGAGAAGTAGACGTGAAGAATTGAAAATGTGCAGGTAAACGGAACACAGCAGGACATTTTTATTTCCTTCCACCATTTAGACTCTGTTATGGAATTTTATTACCAATTTTATTGTGTCTTGAATGCAAAAAAGCTCGTTATGAAGAAGTTTGAGGACTATCCCCTTCCATCTCCCACCCCCACGGACGCTCGGTTTCGTGGTATATGTATTTGGATGAGTGTTTTCATAATAGTGCAAACAATTTTAAAAATCGTATGCATTGTGTTCTAGAAAAGTAAACGATAATTAACCATTTACCTAGCACAAAAGGCAGACGACACTTGCAAACAAATTCTTGAATTACTATTTTTTTCATTGTTTACGTCTAAAACATAAATTTTGACACTTCATTGGACCGAGCGCAACGGGCTCGTTCCAATGAGGGGTCATAAGCTGTTTTTGCGACAAAAAATATTTCGCTTCTAAGATAAGGGTGTCAAACGTGGGTGCCACAGAACGTTCGTACCAGATTAGAATACAGAAAATAGTAAGAGAATGCCTCAGTGAGGCATTTTCTCATGGCCTCACGCGACAGAACAATGGTGCTAGAACAAAATCCAGGTTATAAAAAAGGGTGCCGTAAGTGGGTGACACGGGACGTTCATTCTAAAGATAAGGATCTGAGAACTATTAGTGAATACCCCAAAAAGGAATTTCCCCATAGGGGACGAACAACATCATACAATGGAATAGCGATGTTAAAGATAAAGTCATATCACCGAAAGGAGTCCCGAAAGTGGGTGTTACAAAACGTGTTTGTTCCATGCCCAGAAGAGGGCATGGGATATCCTATAAAGGGGTGACAAGAGTGAATACGACCGAACGTGGTAGTTCGATACCCAGATGAGAAAATAACGGGCTTGATGATAGACTTCACTTGGAATTTCCTTATATGAGTCATGGTCCCATGCGATAAAAGAGTGATGGGGACTATAGCCACCGATAGATCCTACGGATGAGTGAAACAAGGGTGGTTCCAGGACGGCATTTTCGCCTCATTTCTTCCGACATCTCTCGCTTCTGTCCTGTGATGGCTTGACAGCACACCTGCGATGAGTATCGACAATCCTACTGAAACGAATATATTCCTGAGTCACAGATAAATTATCAACGAAAACAGGAATCGGTTAATACTGTGGTAGTGCAAATGAATAGAATTCAGAGAAAATTCATTCTGAAACCACTTCTTAAAACCCTTTGAAATCTAGTGGTATCTTCCATGTTCAATGGCAGCAATTAGAAGCATCCATATTCATTATTTGGGGTAGACCAATCAATATTTTCAACGTGCAGGCTCGGGCCTGCACGTTGAAAATATTGATTGGTCTACCCCACACATTTGCTGAACAGCCATCCTATTTATTGACGTTATGACGTATCATGTTGCTGGTTGGAAAAAACGGCAGCTAGGGTTCATAGGGTTAATAAAAATGCAATAGATCAATGGAACCTGAAATAAAGAGCTCCACCGCAGAAAATAGAAACAATCGACGAATGGCAACAATGACTTGAGCAGAAATTCACGATGGGTAGAACAATCACACCAGCCTATTCTGATGTCTGGAAATCCAGAAAAAAACAAAGTTTTGGGGGATAGAACATAATCTCTTAGAGAGTTTTCAAGAAATTACGCATACAGTCAACAGAAACCAAACGAGCGGAATCTTTTTGACTTGGACAGAGGCATGAGAGAGATAATAAAATCCAGAACCATGAATATGCGTGACACTTGCTTCACTACAATCATATCTCACCGACCCACGGTGAATTCTGTTACACATTGACAACACCTCAAAATATAACGATCTGGATCCACAATCGATGACAGCTGAAGAGAGAATGAGGAAAACGAAGGTCGAGGAGAATAAAAATCGAAGATAAAAAATGGTTAACCCTTTTGACAATCTGGTTTTTTCAATGCCAGTTCAGAGCCATCAACAGTTTACTGGTAGAGCCTATATTCGTTACTTGGGGAAGACCAAACAAGGCTGCACGATGAAAAACTTGATTAGTCCACAACACAATTTCACAGAGCAACTATTTTCTTTATGAATTTAGATCGTATTACGATCCTGGACCGAAAAAGCGGCCTTACGAGTCCAAGGAGTTGACGATGGCGTAATTTAAAGTACGACGATTTTTTGGTACTGTGAACGTAAAAGTTTTTTTTTACAATTTGACAATTGTTCATGATTATAATATGAAAAGGCTAGAAAAGGGAATACTTCCAAGATCTATTGCGAAGTCAGGAACCACCCCCCCCCCCCCCACCCTCTCCCCTACACAAACACACTTGCAGCTTCCCTATTTTGTGTTATGTCTGTGACCCATAGTACCAATTTTTATCGGTCATTGAGAAAATCGCTCACTCAGGCCTAACCTCATGTCAGTAAGGATATTGAACGGCCACGTTCCTTGGCCACACTCTCGGCACCCATCACGCAACGCAATGTGAGGCCACAGTATCGCAATAAACGAGATTAACTGGTTGAGTGCGAGAAGTCACTATCAGGCCTTTCAAAAAAAGAAGGCACAAGAGCAAAAAACAACATTTTCTTGCTCATGTTTCATATTCAGTCAAACACGAATAAGATTTTGTTTTTATAAATTTGTTTATTACAAATTATTGGAGAGTGCCTGGAGGCCCTCTCCAATAATTTGTAATAAAACAAATTTTATTGAACAAATTCTGACCACCAAAACTAATATAGCCCTCAACCAGCTAAACATATGTCGATCGTCAGGTCACGTGATATACTCTTCTTTAAATTGTTGTGACGTACAAATACGAATAAACACACTGAATTGTTGGGGAGAGGAGGGTTGCCAGGTCGGCATTCATCTGGATCATATGATCTACATTTTGCATTGTTCAATGTGTTCTTCGGTGGATCTTATATCTGCTTGTCAACTACCGGCTCAATGTATCTCACACTTTAATTCAAATCGGTTCTCTGGTTTGACTAGACCAAAAACGATATTAACGCCCCATTACTCCAAGTAATAGCCTGTCCTTGATTTTATATTCATTGAATTATAGTTTCCTATTATTGTGACATACATGTATATTGCAACATCTTGAGTCATAATGTTGATCGCATATAAATGCTCACCGCCTGGTAGCTGACGAAAACACCCCCCAAAAATAGATTTTCCACCAAATGCATATGTTTATACTGTGTTATTGTTCTGTATTCAACGTAGCCCGATGCAATTATGTATTATTATTATTTAATCGTGACCGTGACAGTTTTACGGATGGAGGAAGCCGGAGTACCCGGGGAGAACCACCGAGCATCGGCGAGCAACTGTCAGCCTCTCAACATTCTAACTCAGTTCAATCTCCACTCAAGCAGGGTCACAGCGGTTGAAGACATGTGCACCATCGACGTGCAGTACGCCTTAGTACAAGGCGTCATCGTGCCCCCATGTCGGCAACTGGGATAAAGTGACTTTCCCAAGGACACAACGCGGGTCGTCCCGGACGGGGAACGAACTCGGGACCTCTAGCATAGAAGTCCAACGGCCCACCACTGAGCCACCGCGCCTCAAGCCTATCTCTGTAAAAGCTTTCTAGATATCGGTCGGTTGAAGCCTCTCGTTTTAGAAACAACAATACAGGCGTTGAAAACCACGCATGGAAACCGGCCAACAAAAAGAGCGTCTTGCATGTAAGATTGCAGCTGATTGGTCGTTACGCATCTGACTAACATTAACATGATCACGTGAATAAAATGTTTCAACTCAAAACTGAATCAAACAAGAACGGAACAAACCGCCGAAGGTGATACTTTTCTATTATTCCTTTGAACTCAAAAAGCCGCTTTTCTGTGCCAGTAACATGATAATTCATACCTTCATTAAATAGGATGTTTGCTTAGTGAATGTATGGGGTAGACCAATCAATATTTTCAACGTGCAGCCCCAAGGGTGCACGTTGAAAATATTAATTGGTCTTCCCCTCAAACATTGAAGATGGACACTTCCAATTGCTGCAATTGAAGTGACATGGAAGATACCACCAAGATTCAAAGGGTTAAAATCGTAGCTGCATTCACTTAATTCAAGTTTAATAACATTTGCTACAAATACAGAACACAACTCGGGTGGAATACGGAATATTGGAATCAACTACCCTTCTTGGATTTTTTTTTTATATCTTACTCGCGCCCACGGTGCTCCTGAAACGCCGGAAAAACTCCAAATCGAGTCTTTGATTCTTGTCCTTGTTCGCGACCTTTGTTGTGTTCTGTTTTAATATTTGTCTGGATTACGACCCAAACATAACAGAAAAAAACACCCAAAGACGAAGGGGCTCAACAATCTTGAGGGCTTAAGAGTTTGAATTGTAAGAAAATTTTCGATATAATACGTCAGTAAGGACGTGGTACACCAAAAAGTAACTAACGGCCTAACGGTCCAAGTTTGCGGTGGGTTAAAGCCAACACGGCAATTTCTGCCAGTTTCTAAAACGCACGAAAAACACTATGCCTGACTTGAGTTTGGCTTCGGTATCGACCCGAAAGTAGAGGAGCGAGCTCACGTCTATGTAAAGAGCTTTCGGGATATCAGTCGGTTGAAGCCTCTCTTGTAAGAAACAACAGAAGAGATAAATTGCCAATACACAAAAATATCAGTCTGAAAAACATCTTCGAAGGCAAATTGATGCAAAATTTGAATGACTATAGCTTTCGAGCGTTGGAATCGAGTAGAGAGGGGGAAAAACGCTGCAACAAGACCCCCACCCCCGACCCCCAACTCCACCCCCCCCCCCCTCAAAAAACAACAACAAAACAACTCTAAACCACCCATTGGAGTAGAAAGGGGTACCGCCGTTTTGGCCGTATCAATATCACCCTATTTGTTTTAGTTGGAGACATTCCCATTTTACTGGGGGACGTGATAGCCGTTACTTATTTCCAGTTCCTTATTCGACATTCGTTATCAAACGACGAAACTCCAACTCTGCATTCCTCCCATTTCAAAAACTACAGAAGTTCTGCAAGGATCAATGCTATAGTTCTGCAAAGCAATCCCCATATTGTAACTAAGTGGTGCAGAGATCTCCAAAATGTTCTCAAACTTGATAGTCAAAGGTCCGTTTACACATGAGACCAGATTCCGTCTAGACTTTCTGGACAGATGCACCCGAATATGCAGAAGAGCCAATGGAAAGCTAGTTGAAGTCAATGTTTTGAAGCATGACCGGTATGGTTGTTGTAGCCCAGTAATGGTGTGGGGAAGTTTCAGTTTAGATGATCCCACAGACCCCTGTCTCATCAACAATGAGAATTTGAATGGAAAATGGTACAGAAATGAGGTAATTCAACCTTTTGGAGGACCGAAAGGCATTAAGGTCAGACTTTATCCTAATGCATGATAGTGCCAGGCCCCCATATGGCTAGATTAGTGACTTATTAAGTGGACAAGAAACGAATTAACCCTTTACCTAACCTGAAAAGCAGACGACACTTGCAAAAATAATTCTTGAATAACTAATTGTTTTCATTTTTTGTCTCAAAAACATAGGTTATGACCCCTCGTTGGAACGAGCTCGACGAGCTCGTTCCAACGAGGGGTCATATCCTATGTTTTTGAGACAAAAAATGAAAAAAATAATGAAAATTAATTGGCGATTTTTGAGAATAGCGCTGGCCGGTTTTGGCCGTTACGTTAGGTAAAGGGTTAAGTGAATGTACTGACTAGAATGCTCACTCAAGGCCAACTTCATAAAACATGCAGAGGGCAGGCTCCAGACTACAAGCGAGCACCTCCCATCTAATGTAATACAATGCAAAAACCGAGGCAAATCATTCTTGGTGAATAGAGCAATCTGCCATAATAGACATTCCGAAATTGGTCCAAGAATGAGAAAATGTTGTCAGCAAAAATGTTGAAGGCCAGAGGGGTGAAATATTGAATACAAAACTGCTTTCCTTGACGTGAATAAACCGTTTTAAATAAAACTAAGTTGTTCTGTGGGCGGTCTCAAAACCTCAGAAAAGGGATGACCCACTTTCACATTCCTTGATAGAGATGGGCGGTATTGGAATTTTGAGTTCGGTATCGTTTTCTGTATTTTAGGCAGGGTGGTATAACCCGGTGTCGGTTCGGTGTTCAGTACCTGACTTGAAAACGGGATTTACTGAAGGTACTAAAAGGAAATTTAAAACAGGAAAACACAGAATAAGTTGTTCTTGTATCAATCTATCACAGCGACACAAATGTCACAATAAATGAGCTCAACATTTGCATTCTTTTGACCACACAAATCATATCTAAAGTAATTTTTTGACTTATTCCAAACACTCCTTAACTGGTAGAGCGCTAAATTATTTCTGGTCATTCAAATATGTCTACATGTCTTCGCCTTCTTACTATTTATGGGAGAGTGCCCCTAGATAAATTGTAACAAGGCAAATCCTTACAGACAAACTAGTTTCACTTCAAGGACAATATGAAGTACATCTACTGAATATGAAGTCTTTAAGATAGGTTACCTGTACTTCAGATTAAAGTCCAGATATGGGCTTCCAGCACACTACCAGTTAATCTTTAAAGGCCTACTTTAGGATTTTGTGATCTCAGAGCGTATGCCCTTAATTGGCCACCATCAGGAGGCCCCGCTGACAATACACAAATCACCTGGGTAGTTATTTCTAGTCACGTCTTGACTAGAAATCACTGCTAAGCACCTGGATATGTAAAAATCATAGTCTTGTAGGAAATCAAGGCAATTGCATTGGCCCTTAAGGATAAGCAAAATTTAAAAGAAACTCGGTCACCCCTTCCATGAAAATAAACACTTCAACTGCTATCAAGCCCCAACAAGGCCTTATCAATAGCTAATACAGAACAATTTCAAAGTAAAGAGGGTTTCGATATTCGCTGATTGGTTCGGTTCGCTTTTTAGATATTCCCTTAATATCGATATCGGTTCCGTTTTGCGACATATTGGCCATTTTTATTCCTTGTAACAAATGAAAGGGTTAAGGCAAGTTTTTTCTGAACTGTTGAGAGTAATTAGAACCGGACATTGTCCTCTCATTTATCCCTTTTTTGAAGAAACCTGTCGATGCGCAGACAGTGAACCATAGTAAATTGAGAGTAATTTAGTATAGTAGGCTGGATTCGGTCCACACGTAAAAATACATTATAGATATTGACGGCTTTGGGTTGACAGTGCCCTGCAAGGATTGTTATACTATATCGAACACGCGGGTGGCATTATTGCTACTTATCAGGACTCCAATCCCAAGAAAACTGACTTGAACGTCGAAGTAACCGAACATAATTTCGGTAAAAAAACTACTATCAGTCGAATGTCCTAGAATATTCCATGACTATTTTTAGAAAGCACGGGGATAATGTATAAGTATTTTTTAACTCTCGATTGTTAAAACTGTGAGAAATAGTATGGTACATCTACGTCAATTCGAGATGGGTAATATTCTGAAAAACCGAACCGAACCAATCGTTGAATACCGAAACGGTCTGAATTTTCAAATTTTCCTACATTCGCTATTTCTAAGTCCCTGTTGAGGCTTGATAACAGTTGAAAGGTTCATTTTCATGAAAAAAGTGACTGATTTTCTTTTCAGTTTTGTTAACCCTTGATGGACTGGACAACTGTCCTAAATTAGCAATAGAGTACAACCTGTAAATGTCCAGTTGCCTAGTAGTGATTTTTAGTCAAGTCTTGGCTACCTGTTAAGGCAACTAAGATGTGACTAGAAATCACTGCCCCGATATCTTGTCTATTGTCAGAAAGACCTTCTGAAGATGGCATGGTCAGGGCACATGCTCTGAGATCGCAAAAGCCTGAAATAGGTCTTTAAACATTAGGTTGTTAGGAATGCACAGGAATTTTAGGAGCATGATCATTTCCACAGAATGAACGGCGCATCAGCGCACAGTAACCAATAGCGACTGGCCGGGTAGCAGCGACTATTTAATAACGAACCAACATATTGGATATAAACACTAATCACAAAACTACTATAGTACTGTTATATAGGCGAACAACATAATCCTACACACCAAAACTGGAAAATAATACCATAGGTACTTTCGATTACGATTTAAATATTTGGCCACGAACAGAAGCATTTCATACATGCGGGCGGACGAACAAGCTAACACGTGTACATCTTGAGCTGACTGAATTCCGACTGCTGATAAAATACAGAAATATGGTAAACGATTGTAAACCAGCTGCCGCTACAGTTACCATTACATGTTACCGCAAAAGCCCACTGTCCACTGTACAACTGGATTTCTGGAATTCCCATTGTTCACCTAATAGACAGGGGTCCCAACCGCTTCCAAAGTTATTCATGTGATGAAAGTGTTGGGCCTGAATTGTAGCCTATTTTCACAATTCTAAACTTTGTAAACCTTATGGAATCTCTTTGCAATATCAAATATATTTTGACCTGTGTAATTTATGATTTATAAATACTTGGTGACACTGGGCGACTCGGGGTGTCGCTACAGGAATAAATATCTTGGTGTGCACCCTACTCGCATCTATAAATGCATCTCAGACAGACGCAGTGAGTTATTGATTTGGGTGTCAGACTTCATGTTGGAAAGGTGTAAGTTCGATCCTAACATATACATTACGTGCATTGTGCTCTTGGGATCATCTATAACTCTCAATCAAGATCCCCCAGCTGTATACATGGCCACCATGTGCGAGGGCGGGCCCCGGGGCAATGTGTAGGTTGGGCGTTACGGGCTCTGCAAGCGCCGAAGGCGCGAAGAGATAAGCAAGGAGACTTGGGGTCCTCTCTCCGAATTTTCTTTTTAATTAGCGCTAAGAGTAGCATTCTCCTGAATTTTCGTGACAATATCTACTCAATTGTTTCCTTACAATGAGGGTAATGTATTACCTGTAATTCTGCGTGCATGGTGTAGTTTTCCAAAGATAATCGTGACCACCACGAAGAAGGAAAGACCGGTGAAAACCCAACAAACTGAAACAAGAGGCCGCAAGGGGAGGGGGGGGGGGGCTGAGGGCGCTCACCTGACATGGTAGCCTAAATATCAAGCCAGGGAATTGATTTCAACAAGTTGAATCTGCCCCTCCTAAGAAAAACTTATACCAAATATCAAGGGATTCTGACCAGTGGATCTAAAAAAAAAGATTTGTAAAGAATATTCTTCACATTGAACTAAGTAATAATTCGGGCTCCCACGGGGAGCCCAAATATGAACTCAGGGACTACTCTTGAACAAACTTGAATCTCACCTCCAGTGGCATGTTATATACCAAATATTAAAAGATTCTGACTGGTGGATGTGAAGAAGAAGATTTTTGAAGAATATTCCTCATATTCAACTAGGTTTTAATTTGGGCTCCCACAGCGAGCCCAAATATCAACCCAGGGACTTGGCTTGAATAAACCTGAATCTTACCCCAAAGGATAATTCATACCAAATATCAAAGCATTCTGACTGCTGGATCTGAAGAAGAAGATTTTTAAAGAAAATTCTTCATTTTGAACTAAGTTATCATTCGGGCTCCCACAGTGAACTCAAAAATGAACCCAGGGACTTGGCTTGAACAAACTTGAATCTCACTCCCCCCCACCCCCCCCCCCACCCCACCCCCACCCCCAAGGATGCTGCATGCCAAATATCAAAACATTTCAACTGCTGAATCTGAAGAAGAAGATTTTTAAAGAAAAATTCCTCATATTGAACTAAGTTATAATCCGGGGTCCCTCAGGAAGCCTAAATACGAACCCAGGGACTTGGCTTCAACAAACTTCAATCTCACCCCCACCCACACCCCTCTAAGGATGTTGCATACCAAATATCAAAACATTCCGATTGCTGAATCTGAAGAAGATTTTAAAGAAAATTACTCATTTTGAACTAAGTTACAGTTCGAGCTCCCACAGTGAGCCCAAATATGGACCTAAGGACATGGCTTTCAACAAACTTGAATCTCACCCCCCCCCCCCCCCCACCACCCCCGAAGCATGCTGCATACCAAATATCAAAAGATTCTGATTGGTAGGTCTGAAGAAGAAGATTTTTCAAGAATATTCCTCATACTGCACTAATTTAAACATTTGGGCTCCAATAGAGAGCCCAAATATGGACCCAGGGATTTGATTTCAATAAACGTGTGAAACAATCTTCCAAAGATATTATATGTGATATTTGAAAGCTTTTGGAGCAGTGGTCTGGGAGAAAAGTAGTCTTAATTGTTTTCCCCATTACCCTCAGTGTTAAAAAATGCTGACTCAGCACTTTTTCAAAGTCCCCCAAAAGTACCTCATGATAAAAC
This sequence comes from Pictodentalium vernedei, assembly GCA_031216915.1. Taxonomy (NCBI): domain Eukaryota; kingdom Metazoa; phylum Mollusca; class Scaphopoda; order Dentaliida; family Dentaliidae; genus Pictodentalium; species Pictodentalium vernedei. The sequence continues at coordinate 333,639,284 of CM062290.1, forward strand.
CGATAGCAATTTTTTTTACCGTTCCATTCTGTTGGTCCTAGGGAAGCTTCACGCCAATGAAGAATTCTCAGCGCAGTGTGTAGTTTTGGAGATATGGGCGTTTTAATTTTTTTCTATTTTTAGCTCCTGTGGTTCCCATGGGGCGACGGAAAAATAGGGGCATAAATAGAGTACTTATGACCCAATAAGCCCTCATATCAAATTTGGTTCCAATCTGGCTCTCGGTTTGGAAAATAGAAATTTTGGGCGGGGCGAAAATTCATGCCCCTCCCATAACGAAGGCAAATATAGCTCTCGAAATTCTGTTGAACAAATCTGAGTCTACACCGAAAAAGGAAGCTGCACACCAAATATCAAGTCTCTGCTACTGCTGGTTCACGAGAATAAGATTTTTTAAGATTTAAGCACACCTTTTGGGCGTGGCCCTACCGAGGGGCGAGACAACTTGATTTGAATAAAATCGAATTGCCATGTCATAAACTATTATCTCAAATATCAAATTGGTTCAGCGGTTTGGGAGGAGAAGAGGCAAACACTATTTTCACGGACGACGGACAGCAGACGACGGATGGTGAGTGATTACTATAGCTCTCCTGGCTGAAATTCAGGTGAGCTAACAAGCGTTTATTTTTTAAATATAATTGGAACCCGGAGCCCGTTTAACGAATGAAGAACCTAAGATTATCTTAAGATGAACTTAATCAAAGGGATAAGTTTGAACATAGATCTGGATAAGTGTTCCAAAAAAGTGTTTCACGAAACAATCTTATGGTATCACTGTAGTAAATATTTGAATTAGAGTTACCCATCTTGAAAATATGCAGTCTCCAAAACTAAGCAGCCTTGGGAAAATAGATTGTTTCAATAAACATTTGAGGCATTCTACTGACATCTTGCATTATGGTTGAATATTCCATATAAATAAAGAGAGTGATTTGATGACTTTTTGGACTTAAAAAATACAATTGACGGTTGGTGTATTTTGTTGGGAATTCACAGACAAATATGTGTACGTGACCGGTACTTCCCTTCCTGTCAGTTTTTCTCTCTTATTTGTCGCATGACCCCCTGTTTTCGGTTGTCTGAAGGGCTAGACTTGACAGATATTTGAATGACAAAATTAAAGTGATGCGTTCATATTTTATTTGGCATGAACGTTATAATTGTAGCCTATGGGAAAATATTTAGTACTGTGATACTTTAAGATGTCCTTTATCTCTGTCTAAGACTAACTCGAAGACTCTCATTTGCATGGAGTTGTCGCCCTTCTGTTTCTGTCATACAGTTGGGTGCAGAAAATGAAAGAAAACGGATATAAACCATATACGGTGTGTGTGTTCAGAACGAAGAAAGAGTAACTTTAACGTCGATCACATCCTTATAATTAAACTGTTTTCTGTTCATGCATTTTCAGTCAAAGTGATTGGCTAAAATATTTCTTATTTTTTTCTTTTCATAACACAATGAACAGGAAAAAAACGCATTTAGGTCCACCATAAACCACACCCCCAACGTCTGTCTTAAAAATTACTTTGCACTGTGTAAATGGAAAAGAATCCCTGCACGCTCATATTGTTTCAACATGAAAAGTAATTAATATTTATCTCATCATATTAAAAAGACTTTCAAAATAAAATTTAATAAACAATGAAATCATTATCATGCTTTTTATTCCATGTTCAGTCTGCGTTCGTCGTTTTACCAAATCAAACGTAAACAATGACCGGTCATAATAATCCATAAAACGAACTCACGCGAACACAACTTTCAAATTTCCAAATAGCCCGAATGAACTCTTTCTGAGACAAAGTTCAACCAACTTCATGTCATCTGGGTTTATATCGAACTCCAGATTTACAAACTGTGTGTTTTCAGTTTCTTAGCAAATGGTCAAAATCAGAATTAAATTTAACTCAGTGTTGCTTTGAATTACAGCACCTTCCCGTCAAGTGGAAAAGGAGATTGAAGTTTTGTGTGGGCGTGGCCTATGACGTTCCTTTTAACTTACGAAATGCATTGGTCAATAAAAGTTTGAATGACACAATAACATGTTTCAATGTAATGTATTTACCACGCCCATTTACACAGTTTGGCTTTTGTTTTTTGAGGATCTTTACTCAATAAATAGACAGAAACAAACGATCAATCATGAAAGCTTACATATAGCTTAGCTACATACACATTGCTCTGATTCTCAATAATTCTTCTAAATAGGGTTTTGAAAAAAATTGGAGCAGTAATGGAGCGTAGTTTTGGTACTTGGTTACTTACGGACGCTCGCTTTCAGGAACTGCATCATCGTTGGAACACTAAATCGGGGTAAAAACTTGCAATTCATGTTTTCCTTGTGGAAAGTTGTGAAACCTATAACGCCCATATGGTCAGTTTTTTCCTACATCGTATAAAATTCATAACAAAATAAAACATGACTATCAAATTAATGTATTTCGAATACAAAAGAGGGATATTTCGGTCCAGTAGGTTAGAGTGTTCAACTGAATCTGCTTTCAGGGAGGTCCGCGCGCACTTCATCTCCTGTTGTGCCATTTCTCGTGTACAAAATGTCCATGTCACCATCAACTGGCATATCTTCATCTGGGATCGGAAGGTGATTCATCACAAACAAATTGTGTAGAAAGACTGTTGCTACTGTCATTCTGCAGACTCTCTCCAGTGAGAGCATGAGTGCTCCACCCGATGTGTCGATACACCGAAAATACGTTTTTAGAACAAAGAAAGCTCTTTCTATTGGGTTCTGTGTTCTGTTCAGCGACCGCGTGTATCGGCGTTCGACTGCTGTCGCCCCATTTAGGACTGGCATCATGAGTTCCGTCTTCAGTGGATAGCCACTGTCACCCACTAACCACCCGACAGAAATTTCTCTCGTCTCCAAAGAATCACGCCACTAGAAGCATTATATATAACTGCATTGTGAGTAGAGCCAGGCCATCCAGCCAGGATATTAAAAACTTTCAAGTTTGAATCGCAGACTCCATTATTGAATGCGCTTTACAAATGCCACTTCATCCACCTACTGTGCCTTTATTCTTATGTGAGTACGATCTAGCACCTATATATTACATTAAGAAATGTATTGATAAAAATTCCTGAGACATCCCACAAAGGGTGCGAGAGACGAAATTCATGACCCTTGAAACGGTTGACTTACTCACGCCATAGATGTATCCTGTTTCAGCTTGAAAGTTCCCACCCGCATAGAACTGGAGCGCGATCATCAACTACATTCAGTGAGGTAGCGCCTGTGGCCGTCGTGTAGAATGCTCAATGTGATTTTGCATCCTCCCGCATAAGTCAAGAAAAACTAGTCTCGCCACCCTATACTTCTCTTTTATTTCTACATCGTCCATATTGTCGAGTGAGTTAACTTAATCAAATATTTTGTTCGTGAAATGCACTTAGGCAAAAACTGAGGGTCAAGTCGTCGATCTTAAGATGTGGCTAAGTGCCAAGTAATACTAAAGTCGTCTTCATGGAACGGGCCCCTGGTCAGTGAGGACTACGTACTCTTGCCTCGCCCACCAGCGTCGGAGGCCCGTACTAAAAGCCCCCCCCCCCCCCCCCCCACACACTCGCCTTTCAGGTCAAACGTGTCGATAGGTTAACCTACACTTTAATCATAACTAGACTCGGACACCCCTGGGCAGTATTTGCGTCCTTGACGCGTGTGGTTGTATAAATAGGTACCGGTATAAGCTGAGAGTTTAACACGTGAAGGACTGGCATCTTGTTTAGGAGATGTCACGGTAATCTCATAATTTTTGGCCACATAAACCGCGTGCACACCTCGGTGTGATGTGCTTCATTGTTCCAGGAAGGGTTTAACCCTTACCCAACGAATCGCCGCATCCGCCCACGAAATATTCAAATTCAGCAGCTGAAAAAATATTATATTTCGAAAAATTTTAACAAAACCATATCATGTGATCCCTCTTTGGAACGAGCTCGTTCCAAAGAGGGGTCACATGATATGGGTTTCTTGAAATGTTTTGAAAAAATTTAAAAAATGATATTCAAAATAATAAATTTTGAAATCGTCTGCGTTGGGTAAAGGGTTAAGTTAAATGTATCGTAATATTTCATTCGTACAGTACTGTGATCGGAAACGGAAATATAGAATTTTAACCGGTGTAAAAGGAATGGAAGTCCGTAGGAACGTTAGTCCCTCTGGACTATTATTCCGCGGAATTATAGTCCTAGGTCTAATATTTCTAGGAATAGTAGTCCGGCGGACTACTATTCCTAGAAATGTTAGACCTAGGACTATAATTCCGCGGAATAATAGTCTAGAGGGACTAATTTTCCTACGGAGTTCCATTCCTGTTACACCGGTAGACGACACGGTCGCGATTTGGCCGGAATTGTCTGTCCGCTTTCTTGCCCTCCAAACTGTTGGATCTCACCTGCCGGAAACGAAATGCGAAATCATCGAATCCGAGACACTAATTTTTTTATTTCGTCTTGCATCTCAAAGTTTTATTTTATGAAATCTCGAGCTACTAGTGTAAATGTGTCGCGGCCTTGCAGATCAAGCCTTGATCGAGGTGGAGTTCGCTTTTTAGATTTACGAACGTGGCGGCACGGTGGCACTGTGTATTAAGGCATTCTGCACGTCGATGTGCCCTTGTCTTCAACCAGTGCTAACCTTGCTTGTGTAGAGTTAGTACGTTGGGGAATCTGACAGTTGCTCGCCATTGCTCAGTGGTTCTCTCCGGCTTCCAGCACCCGTAGAGTGTCCAACACGAGGCGACCCTGGCGTTAAAACACAGTAAATAAATAAATTTGCGATTTACTATACTGTATTGGCGTTACTTTTGTTTTAATTTCTTTGTTGCTCTCAGGGGATATTTTCTGTCAGCGATTCCGTCAATAGAAAACGTTGCGGGATAACATTTTACGGTTAGAAAACTGCTTCCATGTTTCAAGTGTTGGCATTACAAAACTTATACTAATGGCTCGGAAATATAGCCTAAAAATACAGTTTATCAAGTATAAAATTTTGTAATTTCATTTATACAATTAGTCGACAATGTTGAACCGCAATTTGGACTGTGGTGGCGTTAACAACATTTCCCTCGCATTCGGCTTGCTCAAAAATGATGATGAAACTGATTTAATTGGCGTGTCTTTAAAGAGTAATTTTATTATACTTTATCAGTGCAGTGTGCGATTTCAATAACTTTTAAATCAGTCATTTGAAAATATTCGATTCAACAACAACAATGTTTTAGAAAGGCTTTTCAAAAAGACATATATGCAGAGACACGTATGGGTAAGGAATGTCAGCGCAAGATTCATTGCGTAAACAGAAAAACGCCATAAATGAGCATTCAGCCAAATCACTCATGTCACATTTTTTTGTAATCCGGGTGTATGTTTTATGTATGAATAAAATCCAAAATTATTAACCGCATATTGGGTTGGGCGCCACAGAAGAACATGTGTGTGGTTCAAGTTGTTTTCCAGAATTCTGGGTCAGTTTTAAAATAAATATCGAGCACCTAGAAAAACATTTATTGTAAAAAATGTTTACGGATTGTCGCTTCACTAAAATCAACTTGAGATTTATACCGTAGCAGGGTAGTGCATTCACGTATTACGCCATAATCCAACTTAACCCTTTACCCAACGTAACGGCCAAAACCGGCCAGCGCTATTCTCAAAAATCGCCAATTAATTTTCAATATTTTTTCATTTTTTGTCTCAAAAACATAGGTTATGACCCCTCGTTGGAACGAGCTCAACGAGCTCGTTCCAACGAGGGGTCATAACCTATGTTTTTGAGACAAAAAATGAAAAAAATTAGTTATTCAAGAATTTTTTTGGCAAGTGTCGTCTGCTTTTCATGTTAGGTAAAGGGTTAACTCTTTGGGCAATTGTGGTATTTCCTGTATCATTCCAATGACAGCAATTGGAAGAGTCCATATTCACCATTTGGGGATAGACCTATAAATATTTTCAACGTGCAGCCATAGGGCTGCACGTTGAAAATACAAATTTGAATACCCAATACATTCACTAAGCAGCCACCTCACTTAACCCTTTACTCAAACGTAACAACCAAAACCGGCCAGCGCTATTCGCAAAAAATGCTATCCGATTCATTATTTTTTTATTTTTTATCACAAAAACATAGCTTATGACCTTTCATTGAAAGAGCTCGTTGAGCTATGTTTTTGTGATAAAAAATGAAAAAATATATTTATTCAAGTATTTTATTTGCAATTATCGTCTGCTTTTCGTGTTACGTAAAGGGTTAAGGAAATTATGATGCATCATCTTCCTGAGTAGGAAAAACAAGAATTTTGGATCTAAAGGTTTAAACTGAACCTGCGTGAAAGGCACGGCGGCATGCCTTCGTGGTGTAGTTGGAATCACTTATCAACTGGGAGTTCCCGCGTGGGAGCACGGTGGCGTTGTGTACTAAGGCGTACTGCACGTCGATGGTGCACTTGTCTTCAACCAATGCTAACCCTGCTTGTGTTAGTATGTTGGGGAGCTGACAGTTGCTCGCCGTTGCTCGGTGGTTCTCTCCGGGTACTCCGGCTTCCTCCACCCGTAAAACTGTCACGGTCACGATTAGCCATTGTGCATAAATATGTGACCTTAAACACCAATAAATAAATGAATAAATCAACTGGGAGTTGATCCATCACGATAGGGAGAAATCAAGTTTATACCACTAATTTGATCTCTGTGCGATGTCATGGCCTGGACTATGTCTGTTTGCAAACGTTTACAAATGTTACCTTCAAAACGAATCAGACATACGTGTGAAATGAGTTTACATAATACTTCGTTTTTGACAGGCTAGTAACATATTGTGATTGTTGAAGCATGTTAAATAAAAGTACCGATTTCTTTCCTCAACATGGTCTGTCATGCCATAGGTCCCGGAGTCGATTCTCGGTCGGAGTCCGAACACTGTCAGCATCAACTGTGGGGTTGATGCTGTCACAGTACACCGTCCTATCGGGTGGTGACGCTCTGTGCCGAGAGAGGTACACTTCGTGCAGGCTAAAGATCCCTTCGTAACATTCGAGAAGAGCGAGATCACGATGTTGCCACTACGAAGGCCATCCCACACACCTGCGCCATTAGGCCATGCAAGGAGAGAAGTTAATATAATTTGCATAACCTGCTCGCCAATCCTTATAAAACAAATAAGCCTAAAACCAAGGCCCTTTAGCCACGCTCCTGAATGAGATAGCAAACATATCGCAATCCGAACAAGATAGAGACTAATTTACGATGTATTTTTCGGGGTTTAACGACTCTTTCGACAGCCAGGGTCATCTCGTGTCAGACATTTTTTGAGTGGAAGAAGCCGGAGTACCCGGAGAGAAGCACCGAGCAACGGCGAGTCAGAATCAGAATCCCCACCGTAATAACGACGCACAATCTGGGTTAGCATTGGTTGAAGACAAGTACACCATCGATGTGCAGTGCGCCTTAGTACACAGCGTCACCGTGCCCCCTCGTCGGCAATAAGTATGAAGTGCCTTGCCCAAGGATACAACACAGTTACCCATGGCGGGGAGCGAACGGGTGGACCTTTCGTTTTAAAGTTCAATGCCGTAACCACTGAGCCACCGAGCTCCCGACTAATTTACGGTTAAATTGCGGCTGTAAATTACATAGTTTGGTATTAACGAGGCGGATTTGAAGAGCCCAGTTTACTGTGCAGTTTGTGGGGTGTGAATCCGTTCGCTTTTACAGAGAAATCACACGGAATGCACAGAGGTTTGAATTCACCGTAGACTACCCCATGGTGGTAGGGGAATAGTTAAGGGGAGGGGTAATGGGGGGGGGGGGGTAGGTGTGACACCCACGAATAATTTTCTGGTCGTGACATTTTAGTCAAAATTGGAGTCTAAAGTATCAATTTCTTTTCCCTGTAATCGTGTACTTTCTTAACCCTTTACCCAACCTAACGGCAAAACCGGCCAGCGCTATTCACAAAAATCACCATTCAATTTTCGTTATTTTTTTCATTTTTTGTCTCAAAACATAGATTATGACCCGACCCCTCTGTGAGTTCGTTCCAATGAGGAGTAATAAGCTGTTTTTGTCGCAAAAAATTTAAAAAAAAAATTATTCAAGAATTTTATTTGCAAGTGTCGTCTGCCTTTTGTGTTAGGTAAAGGGTTCACTGGTTGAATGGGAGAGGCCACTATCAGGGATTTCCGAAAAATGAGGGTACCAGAGCAAAACATTTTTCTTGCTCATGTTTTATGTTCAGTCAAACATCAATAATATTTTGTTTATGTTAGTTTGTTTTACTACAAATTATTGGAGAGTGCCCGTGGGCACTCTCCAATAATTTGTATTAAAACAAATTTTGAAGAACAAATTCAGACCACCAAAAATAATATAGCATTCAACCACCTGAAAGACTAGATTTGACACTTGGACACATACACATGCTGTCATACAAATGGAAATCCGTAGTACTCTACTCGGGCTGTTCAGAGAACCGATGCAGTACTGGTTCATTGAATAAGAAGCTTCTTCACAACAAGGCCGATCGCAAGTCCTGGGAGGTCCGCGGCCCATGAAACAACTGTCCTGCCAAGGAATTATTTGCCAGAATGTTGCCCTGCCTAAGAGAATAGAGCTGAACAGCTAGGGCACGCTGGGCACCTGATATATCATCGTCTTGTACAACTTCCTTCTCAGTTCATATGCCCCGCTACCCATGCAAAAGTAGGCCAGAGTGTCCTTGTAAATTCAACAATTCTATTTAGAATATATTCATTCATCTTTCTGTGTGGAGTGCCCTGCTAAACAGGGCACCTGATATCACATGATATGTACTGGTTTTTTTTGTTTTTTTTTTTGTTTCAGTAGCGTTTAACGACACATGAACAGCCAGGGTAATATCATGTCGGTGACTCCGCACTGCGGCACAGGCAGAGTTAGATTGGTTGAAGACAGGCGCACCATCGACGTGCAGTGCGCCTTAGTAAACAGCGTCATTGTGCCCCCCCCCCCCCCCCCCCCCCCATGTAGTCACTCGGGGTTAAGTGCCTTGTCCAAGGACACAACGCGGGAGCGCGAATCAGTCGCTGAAATATGTACTGTTGAAAGCACTTGAAAAGGTGATATATATGCAGGGCAATATGCGCCGACGGTAGGGCAGAATGGTGATACACCCAACTCTCTCCAAATATGTTTCGGTAGTTACAAGCCTGGCTAAAACAAAACAAATATTTTATTTATTCACTAATAAATTTCCCAGAAGTCTTGAGTTCTTTAACAATTAATCCCTATCAACTAATATTCCAAATACAACATCAAGACATGCCTTCGATGAAGGCATGCCTTGATGATGTAGTTGGAATATCAGTTAGTTGGGACTTGACCCACCACCGTTGGAACAACTCCGGTTTATAGCTAGAGATGAAACGGTGAAGGGGTTTTCTTGGTCGATTAATCACGTGGATTAACCTTGGTTAACCGATTAATCACTTATCCAAATAGATATCTGAATAACTGCCATGCCGTTGATGATTTACAGCATGAACCCCTTAACCAACGTAACAAACAAAACCGACTAGGCCTATATACAAAAATCTCCATTCAAATTTATTATGTTTTCAATTTTTGTCTCAAAAACATAACTTATGGCCCTTCATTGGAACGAGCTCGTCTGCTACCCGCAATGGGTAAAGGGTGAAGAATGACCATTTCCAGCCACTGATACACTATGATGATCATGCAAGTAACCAAGTATGTCAGCAAGTAACTTGCATGCTTTACTCTGTCTCATATAATTGATGTGAGTCAGTGTGACAATGTTTGCCTGTTTTGGAACAAGTTTGTTCCTTTGTTAACCCATATAATACAGTAGTTCAAAAGTAATGTCTAATCGATCAATTACTTTTTGGATCGATCAAGATGTTGATCATTGATTAATTGATTAATTGATTAATCGATTAACCGTCTCAGCTGTATTTATAGCCTCTCCAATGGATCTTCTGCTGCACCACGGCACTAAAATAATATAATTTACGTTCCAACTTCACATCAAGGGGTGTAATGTGTAATAGAGGCATCCCTACCCAAAGACATTTCGATAAATTTTAACTATGTACACAACGCGAATAGCAGACGACACTTACAAAAAATTATCCAATAACAACAAATATTAATTTCCCCCTCAAAAACGTAGCTCATTGGAACGAGATCAATGAGCTCGCTCCAGTGAGAGATCATAAACTATGTTTCTGAGACCAAAAAAACTTTAAATTTGAATGTCGATTTTTGTGAATAGCTCTGACCGGTTTTTGCAGTTGCTGTTAATAAAGTATTTATCTCACGATGAGAAAAAAACGTCACAAAAGGCTTCAGAATGAATGATGATAGCTTCATTTATGTTAATTGAGTTCATCTTCGAGTCACATTAGATGTTGAATTTAGATACGAGCTTTGTATGAAAAGAAGGCTTGCTAATTTAATAGTAATAACACTTTGGCCGACCGCTGATTTGTCGTGGTTCTCAGATGTTCTCCCAAATGCCTCCTTAACCCCACGCCTCTTCTTTCCTCATGAACACTTCGAGATGTACTGCTTGATAGCATCCCGTACCACATTCTTCCCCATGTCTCCGGTAGGCATACTAACTCTCCCATTTGTGTCACCCACTATCCACATGCCCTTTATTCCTGCATCCCACTTCCCCGTCATAATTCCGGTGAATCTTACTCTGTTGGACTGGTATTTTGGACATTCTAATAAAAAGTGTTCCAGGGTCTCCACTTCGCATAAATTACATCTGGCACTTTTTTTATTGTTATTTCCAGTTTACTCCCAAAGCTCCAGTGACCGCGACCTCATCTTGAACAACAGTATAAACTGCTGTGCTGGAAACGTCGTTATTCGAGATTTTCTCTTCCGTGTCTGGTACACATATTCGCGGGAGAGTGTGATGGCCGTTACGTTGGTTAAAGGGATAAAATATCGGTATTACAGTCCTGTAGTAGTTGCATGTTTGGTGGTGATTTTTTTTTACGGTAAAAGGTGTGTGTGTCACCCACACACTTATATGTATATATATATATATATATCAAGTAATTGATCGATTCTACATACTGCACTGCAAGGAAATCAGTGAGAACTTCTCTTTGTCAAATTTCCGCTTGCCACAGAAATTAACAGAATCAAGGACGCTGGTTGTGTTTACAATGGCATGGCGGGGGTTCGAACCCACGCAGAGAGAGTTTCCTACGGCACCAACCGCCTAACGAAACTGCACTGAACCACGCACACCACGTGGCCGAGTGGTGTGCGTGGTTCAGTGCAGTTTCGCTAGGCTGTCGGTGGCCGAGTGGTGTGCGTGGTTCAGTGCAGTTTCGCTAGGCAGTTGGGGCAGTAGGAAACTCTCTCGGCGTGGGTTCGAACCCCCGCCATGTCTATGTATATATATATCAGTGGTGATCAATGTGCCTCAGTGACAAGGTAGTAACGCAATACAGAAAGCTATGTTTGGGACTCCTGTACCTTCATTGAGAAAAATATACTCTATGGGCTCTGTATTGAACAATTTTCTCTATCCGGTCTAAACAGTTGTTTCCGCTTCGTTGGGATATTTGTGAAATTTTTAGCCAAAAATAAGCATTTTCTGCTCTTTGAAGTCCATAGTGAGACAAACAAAATAACGAAATCTTTGATCACATCTTAAGAGTAAAGAGTCTGTGCAGTCCCTTCCTGCTTGTTACCACTTACGACTGATTGCAATTGCGTGTTGGTAACGATAATGTTGGTCTAAAGTCTCTCTCTTTCTCTCTCGCTCTCTCTCTCTCTCTCTCTGTATCCCTCCCTCCTGTCCGTTGGCTCGCTGTCTCCTTCGAATACTCCCTCAACTATTTCTGGAGAAAGGTGGGGACACGTACTCCCCATTCCCCCTGTGTCCTCTCCCCGGGTTCCTTCTACGTCCCTCTGTTATCTGAAGCTTTGCTTGTCTGGTCTTTGACAAGTCTTGATATTTTTTTCATTATTTTTCGTTAAAGTACTGATATCATTGCAAATAAATACCGCGACTGGGAATTCGAGATAAGAGATGTAAGCAAATGCTCTTCTCTGGCGCGCGCACAATCGAAGCCTTTCAGTACAAATCCACAATGTTAGTTTGTGTATAGACTTTGGGCTACAACACTGTATAGCAATCATACGATCCTTTGACTACAAGTCGGTGATCCTACTTTGATTATCGCATGGGGATTCATCAACGAATCGCTACACCCCAACCCCCTGGAAAAAGTATCTGGGTGGGGACCTGCGTTGTCGCGTATCACTTGTTACACTTGTTACTAGTCAAAAGTTGGTTTCTTTCTGAAATTTAATCATTTAGTTCTCAGATTCATTTTACTGGAGATGACTTAACAGTGTTTCTACATTATTTATGGTTTCCTGTACAGGCAGCCAACAATGACGTAAAAGCATCGTCAAGATCAAAACATCATACATGCAGATTTATCAAGGAATAATACACTTTGGTCAACCTTTTCAGAGTAATATAAAAGGGACAGTGTGCGGATGTATGGCGACTTAAGGGTTATTGTCACTGCCACACTCACCTGACCCTTTTAAGGAAATTCTTTCTCTCAATACCTTAGAACAACTAATTAACTATTATCTATCTAAAACGACTAGAGACGGCATTTATAATTCTTGAATAACTAAAAAAATACATTTTTGCATTTAACCCTTTACGTAACTTGAAAAGCAGACGACACTTGCAAAAAAAATTCTTCAATAACTAATTTTGTTCATTTTTTGTCTCAAAAAAACATAGGCCATGACCTCTCGTTGGAACGAGCTCGAGGAGCTCGTTCCAACGAGGGGTCATAACCTATATTTTTAGGACAAATGAGGAAAAAATAAGGAAAATCAATTGGAGATTTTTGAGAACACCGCTGGCCGGTTTCGGTCGTTACATTGTGTAAAGGGTTAACGCATAGCTTATGTCCTCTAATTGAAACGAGCTCGACGAGCCTGTTCCAAAGAAGTGTTTTAAGCTATATCTTGCAGGCAAAAACTAAAAAAAAAAACATAAAAAGATTTCAATGACGAGTTCTGCAAATAGCGATGGGTGAATATTATGTTTGTTCTTAAAATCCAGTACATTTTCCAAGCGAAAAACTCTACCCGTACCACATGCTAAATTGCTTAGCTCTCCTTTCGTTCAGAAACAAATCAAGGGCGTCCCGGAGATGACCGATTGGAGAGGGTGTGGTGAATCTGATTTCTCTGAACTGTGTTGGTCCAAGTTCTAGTGACGAAAGCATACCTCGTTGATGCAGTTGGAATATTACTCAGCTGGGAGTATAAAGTACGGCCGTCGTACACTGGTCACTTTCCATGGATGGGCAATATTTCCACAGATGCAGTAATATTAGATTACAAACACTATTTATTGGAATAATCGTCAAAAATTGATATACAACCCGGTACTTCATTAATTATAATTTTTCTGATGATGATTTTTATTACCTGGTAAACGCATGTGTCGACATCACTGTCCACTCTTGGATTACGAGCAGTCCACGGCGACTGTACTGTATAGCTAAAAAACTCAAGTCATCTTGGAAATGTATTGGTGCATATTTATTTATCAGGGTTTAACGACACATTAACAGCCAAGGTTATATCGTATCGGTGATAGTTTTACGGGTGGAGGAAGCCGGAGTACCGGGAGAGAACCACCGAGCAACGACGAGCAGCTGCCAGCTCCACAATATGGTAACTCCGCACTGCACCACAGGCAGGGTTAGGCTGGTTGAAGACAAGCGCACCATCGACGTACAGTACGCCTTAGTACACGGCGTCATCGTGCCCCCATGTGGACAATCGGGGTGAAGTGCCTTGCCCAAGGACACAACGCGGGAGTCCGAATCGATCGCTCAGTCGGTCACACATCTAAGGACTAACCTGGCTCGACCTTGCTTAACTTCAGTAATCTGACGAGATCCGGTTACCGCAACGCCACCGCGCCCCCGTATTGGTGGATAAATAAACTGTGTATGTAGGAGTCGTGACGCAACTTCTTATTTAATTGACCTTTTACATAACATGAAAAGCAGACGACACTTACAAAAACATTTCGTGAATAGCTCGCTCCAACGAGGGGTCATAACCCATGTTTTTGAGACAAAAAAAATGAAAAAATAATGAAAATTAATTGGCGATGTTTGAGAATATCGCTGGACGGTTTTGGTCGTTACGCTGGGTAAAGAGTTAACATGTACCGTACTCCCAACTGGTCATGCCCCTCCCCCACCAACCCACCCCAATTGCCCGTACCGGGTGCCACAGCCGTCAATTGCGATTGCGCAAGGGCGAATCGACATCTAAGACTCCAATCCGAACGAAAATCGCTTCACTCCTACCAGGAATAACGAGTAATATGAATAACGAGTTAAAGCCAACTACATAGAATTAAAATATGAGCCGAATATTTTCGAGTATATATTTTAAGATCAAACCTTTCAGAAGCGTGGATATCTGGAATGACGGGAACCTCCTCAAGTTGTCAGGCATGGACTTAACCAAGTGATTTTGTCAAGAAGTAGAGCGTTTTTACCCACCAGACACTGTGTTTTCTCAAACGAAAGCACGGTTGAAATCCTTTTGTGTTTAATAAACCAAAACGAACACAGAATCTGACGAACCTTAACTAATTTATTACGCTGATGCACTCTGGTGTCAGAACCCATCCCATAATCGCTAAAATATACTCTATTTATGAAAGGATTTTATTTTTACAATTGCGAGGCGGTGTAACGATCGAATAACCTGAACAAAAGACGCGTAAACAAATCTTGAGGGTTTTGCTCACAATAATTCAGCAGGTTAGCTTATTGTTTCGTCGCTTTAATTAGTGTGCACACCCGTTTTAGTAATAATAAAATCGCAACAGATGAACAGACGATAACATAAGCATTAAGTTAATAAGAAGGTTCAACAATGATTTAATCCCTGGACTGTGATGGCATCGTCTGCATCAGCCGGAAGAGTGCATATCCATTACTTGGAGGTGGACCAATTAATATTTTCATCGTGCAACCTTGGGGCTGCATGTTGAACTATTAATCTGTCTACGCCCCAAAATCAGCCCTTATGAAATTAGGACTTATCATGGTCCAGGTTTTTAGGTTTGAAATCGTCAAATTCAAATGCCATGTGAGGCTCATGTTACGTCATTTCTAAACTCCCCACGGCCAGTCTGATTCGTCCGCTAACTTTTGACACGACTGAAAAAGTCTATGTCATGCAGATCGCCTTTTTGCAAGGATTATGACAATGTTAAACCGTTGCATAAGACGATACTCTCGTTACTTTTATCCACGGCAGCTATTTCCTTCATTTTTCGTTTCTTCTGTTTGTGCTTTCAAAACAGTCTATGGACTCTATGACGTCTTTCCAAAAATATATATGACGTATCCCACGTGTCTTCCTGACTGACAAATTTACAAAATTTATAATACTGCGTTACGGATCTTATTGGGTATTACATCGAAAATTGAAGTGAGGGCAACCATCAGGTGAAGCACATTTTACATTGGGTATCTTTACGTATACATGCTGAAGATGTTATTCAAACCCTACTAGATGCGCCGTTATCCGAAACAGTGGAGTCCTATTATTTAATGCAAGTGTCGTCTGCAAAAGAGTGGTAACATGGGCGTTCTCATACTTAGCCAGCCTTATGAGTTTTCCTCTGATCAGACAGAGTTTAAAAAGTTGGCAGATTGAAACTTGGTGGCGATGAATACAAAGGGCGTTCATCTCAGATTGGAGTATCGTTCATTTCAAATGTGTTATCAACAGTACTGATAAACAGTTAGGGTATTTTCACTCGTAACCTTATTTTATATTTCCTAGAACATTCCATGACTGCACCTAAAATGTGAGCTGCAGTGCCTCGGAAGCTTTAAAGGCTGAGTTTGATATATAGGGTGGATTATCCCACCAGGCGGTGGGGCAGTTGCAGGGTAGCTTTTATCCCCTATATGCAAAATAATAAAACTGCTGATGTCTCGTTTTCGCTTTGTACATATCTTCCCTTGATTGCAATAAGACGTCATCTGCAATTCTAAAGAATTGCAGATGACGCCTTGTTGCATTCAAGGGACGATATGAAATTTACCTCAATTCAAATATCAGAAAATTTGAAAAAATAAGCTCATTAACTCAACGTCTAGGTAAAAACTATTTCTTTCAACCCTACGTTCCTATAAGGCATCATTCTTTACAATACTAATTGCAAATGAGGGCATTTTCTTGAAGAATCAATAACATTTTAATCCTACAACCTTGGGGCTGTAGAATTAAATTATTTGTGTGTTTATTGTTCAGTATGTTTTGTATTCCGTCTCTACCTATGCTTCTCGACATCTCCGCATTCACTAGTCCTCTCTACTTCGGCCTCGATATGTGCGGTATTTTTTAGAAATCTAACTTCTGTCACACATTTGCATTTGCTCAGTTTTTGGCCATTTGCCCTCCATGCTCCCCCTTAACATACTTATTAGCATTCCTCCATTATCTTTTACACCTTTTCACCCTAACAGGTTGTTTTTATTCTTCTTTATCATTTAGCCTGGGAGCTAGGTACCCTTCCTATGCCCCCAAGGATTCAACCAAACTAGGTTTTCATGTACCAGGACACCCCTAGAGTAGATTTTCAGATATCAACACGGAATCATCCCAGCAATGCTACGTGAAATCCAAGATGGCGTCCAAGATAGGGCCGATTTTTCGCCTCTACCCCTATGCTCAATTTAGCCACATTATTCCAACTTAAATTACTGAATATGCCCTTTCTGGGAAGAATTGTCTCCCGAATATAATGGCATATATGATGATGTCACTTTCGATACTTCAAAAAGAACACCAAAATGTGCCTCGAAATAAGGACAAATCAATGTTTTACCCATTTCTTTTTCAGCAAAGTTTCGACTAACATTCCAGAAAATTCTGCAGAATTCTATTTCAAAGTCATTTCTAATTATTCTTTTCAAAGAATCTGTTCAAAAATTCCAAATAGCTTAGATTGCTCCGTTCTCTATAAAATGGCTACCAATTTTGCCAAACCTCAAATAAGCTAAATTAAAGAAACGACCCACATTAACGGAACACAAAGCAGGAGGGGAAGAGACGAGATAATTCGCTTGACAAGTGACGTCATATCGGCTTGTTATGTTAATCAGCAGGAACGGCCATGGTTTGATGCAATTACCAAAGCGATTTGTGGTGATAGTACGCATGCGCAGTGCATGTTATTTGCGTGACACATATTTGTGTTGTCCATTTTGTTTCACGGGGCCACTGCTATGGCGTGTAGTGGCACGTATATGAGTCTGGAGGGCTTCCAATGGCAAGGGATGTGTTCGGGGGTGGGGTATTTAATGCAATGGGAATATAACAGATTATCAAAAATTATTAACATTAGCGAAATGGGCCCAACTATGGGCGCTAATAATTGTTCTTTTTTATAGACAGGAAGGCGCGTAATAAACACAGAACGACACGCGCGGCCTCGAGTTTTATCCTTCCGCGATGGCACAAGTGCCAAATCGATTAACCCATTTACACGCGCGTGTCGTTCTGTATATTTCGAGGACCCCTAGACTGTCGATGGCTTCTATGTGTAGTACACTGCAAAAAATATAGGTTCTCTTTAGAACCCAAACTGGTTCTAATCTTGTCCCTGAGATGGAACCAGTTCTGTTTAAACAGTATTTATTTCAAATCAAATAAATTTACCAAGATTAGCATTCAACTTTAATATAATATTACATGAACTAAAGTAGATTCAGCAGTAAACTTGGAGCTTATTCAACGCAGTCGCCAAACATTTTGAAACAAAGGAGATATGAACAGTTGGCATATCGAACCAGTTTTGGTTCTGTATAGAACCAAAACTGGTTCGATATGCCAACTGTTCATATCTCCTTTGCTTAATAATGATTTGAGACAACCTCGTATAAGCTCTAAACTTACGGCTAAACCCCCCTCAATTTATGTTTAATTCTGTTAATATTTAATGTTAATCTTTATAAATTTATTTGATTTGAAATAATTACTGTTTAAACAGAACTGGTTCCATCTCAGGGACAAGATTAGAACCAGTTTTGGTTCTAAAGAGAATCTATATTTTTAGCAGTATACTACTACAACTATCAATCCTGTGATCGGCTTTTACTTCCATTATTTACTACTGCTCCTACTTCTATGACTGCTGTACCCTACCATTACCCGATCATCACTGCTTATAACACTATTAGATTCCTCAATACTCCACCACCACTGTATGGTAATGTTTGGATGTATGCAATATGGCGGCTTCGAAGCGACGAGAAGTGAAACGACAGGTAGGTTTTTGGTAATTCCCTCTAGTACTGCGCACAGTTTTTCAATATTTTTCAGTGGTGCTCACACAAGTCACCCATAACATAAATTTACTTAACATGGAAAGCAGACGACACTTGCAAATAAAATTCTTGAATAACTAATTTTTTTCATTTTTTTTGGTCTCAAAAACAGAGGTTATGACCACTCGTTGGAACGAGCTCGTTCCAACGAGGGGTCATAACCAATGTTTTTGAGACAAAAACGAAAAAGATAATGAAAATTAATTGGCGATTTTTGAGAATAGCGCTGACGGTTTTGGCGTTACATTGGGTGAAGGGTTAAATAGTAAAAAATCTCTACAATATTATCGCTTTCAATGATCCATTGTTCAAACCGACCAAAGTATCGATCGTCTTCAAGCCCATTTATTTATTTATTGGTGTTTTTAAGGTAACATATTTCTGCACAATGGCTAACAATGACCGTGACAGTTTTACGGGTGGAGGAAGCCGGAGTACCCGGAGAGAACCACCGAACAACGGCGAGCAACTGTCAGCTCACCAGCATACCAACTCCACATAAGCAGGGTCAGCATTGGTTGAAGACAGGGACACCATCGACGTGCAGTACGCCTTAGTACACAACGTCACCGTGCCCCCACGTGGGAAATGGGGGTGAAGTGTCTTGCCTAAGGACACAACGCGGTTGCCGCAGGTGGGATTCGAACAGAGGACCTCTCGGCTTGCAGCCTGCACCTCTACCAACTGAGCCACCGCGCCCCTTCTCCAAGCCCATAAAAATCTTTTCTTTTTTTATCACTAACAGTTGTTTTAAATGGGCGTTTGAGTTAAAAAAAAGAACAGTAATCAAGTTGTGCATATTGCCGTTACGTGGC
Source organism: Pictodentalium vernedei (assembly GCA_031216915.1). Classification (NCBI taxonomy): domain Eukaryota; kingdom Metazoa; phylum Mollusca; class Scaphopoda; order Dentaliida; family Dentaliidae; genus Pictodentalium; species Pictodentalium vernedei. The sequence continues at coordinate 333,658,554 of CM062290.1, forward strand.
ACTTCATTTTATCACGTGCGAATGAAAAAATAACATCTTTTTAATTGCATGTCTGTTCGGTATGGTTGACGGTTTGGATCGTGGTAGAAATTATTTTTTAACGGTTTGGATTCCTTGGGTGTTACGGTTTGGACATCACGGACATCGTTAAGGATTCGTCTTGAGCAATGTTGCTAAAAGTATTTTTTTCTTACATTTGAGATGGTGAAAATGTCTCACCTGGGTGAATCTTTACATAAAGATTCGGGAATGCCGAGTTCCGGTCATGAATGGCACGTCTGTGAAAAATGTGAACGACAGTATCCGACGAAATGTGGTCTACAGAAACACATGTTTATAAAACACCAAATCACAAGCCCAAAATGCTTTCAGTGTCAGATATGCAATCTGAAATTTACCGCGAAAGGACACCTGGATACATCAGCTCTTGGAGCTCGGATTGCACCACTGTATCGTGTTACCTGCAAGACCCGTCCAGTACGACCCATACCCGTGTTCTTATCTGACACGATCGCACTATACGGTACGTGGAGAGTGTATTATCACTAAATCACCCGCACAGTGGAGATTCCACCCAGCCAATAATGGCAAATTTGTTTCAAAACATGACCTGCACAAGCAAAGTTTCAGCCAATGGACCTCCGGGTTAAACCCGGAGGTCCATTGGCTGAAACATTGCTTGTGTTTTTTGTCGATATGTACACAATTTGAAAGTTATAGCTTGGGTGATGAATCCACTCCGCGGGTGATTTAGTTACAATCCACTCTCCGCGTACTGTAACTTTCACACGATCTATTCTACCCACCACTTACCACGATAGAAATACTGGCCGACCAACGACGGCAAAGGATGCCTCCCCGAAAGCATTATTGAGCTAACATACATCAGCTCTTGGCGCTCGGGTTGGTACCCTCTGATAACCACCAACAAAGTATTCGCACTCTCAACACAACTAGCTACCAAAGCTACAGCTGTTTATTGTGTTTCGACAGTTTTAAATCAACAATGACAACATCATATAAAGTCGGGACATATTCCGACTCGAATGCCTTATCTAAGTCACTGTCACTATTAACTCTGACCAACAGGATTACACCACCCCCAAAAATTATCGTCATTGAAAAAGACTTTTGAGGAAATTGTTTCCCTGGAGATTACCAGGCTTGTGAAGCAAAACCAACTGAAAAGTCAACGAAGCTGGGTGTGAAAGACAATTGTGGTTCGTCGATGACCAACCAACAATGAGGTGTAAAATGGGAAATCTAATTAAAGCAGTTATTTCTGGTCAAACGAGCACATTTATGCGACATCTGACAAACCATTGAATGAGTAAAATAAGTTCTTTTCAGTAAAAAGGGAGAGATGAAATGGTTTCGCGCGCCAAAGGCGCGCAGGGACGCTGTAAGGTGAAGCTACAGCTTCGATCCTTTGTGACTGTTGAGATCAGGTAGCTACGTGTCAAGGTGTGTGGAGGGAGGAAAGGGATTGAGTACTCAGCAGATGTCTTAGGCTAGAAATAGTAAAAATGAAACAAAAGTCCCTTTTATACCTTTTTATTGATGAGAAGAACAAAAAAACTCCAGTTTTATGGAATGCTAATTAATTGAAGCTCTGAATTTCACCGACAATCCTCAATAAAGACTATCACAACTACCAACTGTTTTCCTAACGCCAAGTGTCTGAGTTCATTGTAAGAAGCTTGGTAAACGTTTTTTTCATAGCACTTTGAGAGTTTTTATTATTCTCAGGAAAAAAAATGGGAAACCACAACCTACAGACTTTTAGATTACGGGAAGGACAAACTCTGAATTTCAAGGAATTATGAGGGCACGATCGATAGAGTGAACAAGAAGTTATAGATGATCAGGAACGGCAGAAAACGCCTTTTTTTATTTTTAAAAAGAGCTTCTATTGTGATTGATAGTTAACCCTTTACCTAACATGAAAAGCAGGCGACACTTGCCAAAAAAATGATTGAATAACTCATTTTTTTCATTTTTTGTGTCAAAAACACAGGTTATGACTCCTCATTGGATCGAGCTCGACGAGCTCGTTCCAATGAGGGGTCATAACCTTTGTTTTTGAGACAAAAAATGAAAAAATAATAAAAATTAATTGGCGATTTTTAGAATAGCGCTGGCCGGTTTTGGCCGTTACGTTGGGTAAAGGGTTAAATGTTCAAACTGATTGGGGAAAAAATGTAATAAGCCAGCCATCACTTTTTAAACTACTCTACAAGAAAAAGACTGTAGTTTACTTTATGACGAGGGCATCGAGGATATAAATACGCTAACATAGATTAAATCAGCTTTTTATATCAAGTTCTTATCACTCTCAGTGATAAATTCACGGGCAAATTATGGGAAGATAATATCCTCAAAAGTCACATCGAATGATGAAGATTGTTGGCCAGGCAACGGACAACACGAATACGAATAGCGGTCCACCTCACCTACCTAACCTCTTCATCTCATCTCCAGCATGGGGCCATTACACCCTGAGACACACCACAAGCTCAATAACACTCGGAGTCTCATGGTTCGGGAATCTGTTGCACACCATAACAACCGCATTTACCAATAATGCAACTCACAAAATGTCTTATCCAAAAATACGGGCCCTCGCCATGTGGAGCCCTCACTCATGCACATCACAGGAAGCATCATTGTTAATTCTGAGCCCTGAACCTTCAACATACTATGGGCTGACCTGAGGTCTTTTTAAGGTGACCATACATTAAAAACCTACTACAGTTATCTCCTATGGAAGTAGTTCCCACGGACGTCCAGACCTAAGCTACAAACCGTATGAATAACATCCCTGCACACCACAGGAAGCGCCATTTTCGATTCTGGTCCTTCGATCTACTAAGGGCTGATCTAAGGTCTATCTACGGTGACCATACATTACAATCCTACCACAGTTACATAATATGGAAGTAGTAACCACGGCGAGCGTCCAGCACTAATCTATGAACCGTATGACAATACCTAAGAACCAAACAGACCCCGCCCACCCCACCTCTAAAGAGGAATACAGGGCAAACTGTTTGGCACGGATGCGGGCACTTCTCTACGTGGATTACCCACACACGGACTGATAACGTCCACCAACGCTCTGCTTCGTTTATCACACCACTCTCAGTGTCCCCACAGGGCCAAGCTCACATGACTGAGGCTACTAAGTCTCTTATTGTCTCACATCACTGTCAAATGACCACACCTGAAGCCCAAGGGCGAGCATAGTTGATGCTATTCCCTTAATATCCAGTAGCACCACACCGTAGATTAATTGGCCATTTGGTGTCTCCCTCCACCCTATACACCAATTAAACCCCTTCCGATGCACAACAACAATTTGCTTTCCTCCTAACGCCCTAAGAAGTAAGAGGGAGCCTTCTCCAAAGGATTGAATCCTGTCATCATTTTAAGGAAAGATGCTCCCATGACACGTAAGCAACGCCTGTCCTACCAGGTTATTTCCGCTATTCCCTGTCCCACAAAGGGACCCTTTTCCGACACACCCGGAAAGCTCCCTAGATCCCTAATCTACCGACGATCTGATGCCTCCTGATCCCTATTTGCCGCCTTCCCCAGAGATTTCTGCCTAGCTCGGGGAGTATCACTACCTCCTTTTCTAATCCGCTTCCTTAGTGGATTTTATACCTACTTTCCACTTTGCTAACTGAGACACGTCGTCTCTAACACGCTGTTATTCCACGGACCTGCCATGCAGCATAACCTTATCCCCATTCCCACGTCCATTATGACCGTGCAAATCGACGGTGCTACCCGATGTATAATAGTCCTACACCGGCGACAGCTCTAAACACACCCGAGGATCCCCTTACCTCTCGTTGGTTTGAAAAGTTTGGATTAGGTGAAACTAGTTATCTCCTGCGGATATTGCTTCTGGACGAGTGATTAAGGATCTCACGCATTACCAACGCCAGTAACGATTTCCCAAAACGAATACACTTAACCCCACTCTAACAGCGAATACGCAAAACCACATCTATCCAATTGGCGCCCCCCCCCCCCAAAGCGAGAGTGCCCCCCCCCCCCCAAATAAAGTACTCCGCGATGTTGTGTTGAAACGATGTTCCTGCGACATTTGAAAAAAAAACAAGTAGCACCCCACTCTCTACTTTGCTGCTTCCAATCCCGCAAAGGGATTCCCTCCCAAATATATCCATATATATCTACAGTAGCATCTCCATCGTAGATAAATTGGCCATTTGGTGGTTACCTCTACCCTATATGTCAAACAAATCTCTCCCGGGGAGCAACAGCAATTTTCCTTCATCCTAGCACCCTAAGAAGAAAGATGGACCGAGGATTGAACTCTGACATCATATAAGGGAAAGATGCTCCCGTGACACGAGAGCAACGCCTATCGTACAAGGTTATAACGGACCCTCCTCTCCCCTCCATTTTCGCTATTCTCTACCCCACAAAGGGACCCTTTCTCGACACACCCGAGTAGCTCCCAAGATCCCTGATCTACTGTCAATCTGATGACTACTAATCCCTATATGCCCTCTTCCCCAGAGATTTCTGTCTCGCTTGGGGTGTATCACTACCCCCTTTTATCACCCAGGAGTAATAACACTTGAATTGACCCATCGTTGTCCATGTAATAGAAAGAGATCATGAAGTGACATCCAAACCGTAAACAAAAATCACAAAGAATTTATCCAAACCATATTTTCTACTCAGTTCAATCCAACATATTAAAAAGTGAAGGTGGCCCCCTTGTTATGCCATTTTGAGGAATTTTGGGGAACTTTGTGAATTGTTTATTTACACCAAGATATTACAAACATGATGATTATATTAACTGTTATTTTTCAGACAGTTTATTCTGTTTATATTCTGTTTATATAAACACGAAATTTCAGGGATACTGCATTGATTGAATAACAAAACAGTGTTAAAAATATATTCAAGGTTTAATTTCTTTGAATAATTATATATATATCTATGTGGCACTTGCCTCTTTGGACATCAATCTCTTTTGTGTTCTCTTAGTATGACAAAATGTTTCAATAAACATGAAAAATCTCAAATTTAGTTTCTGTGCCTCGGAAGCGCCATATTGTGTACATCCAACCATCCTTCTAACGCCGTAGTTACCATACAGTGACCACTTCATTCGTTTTCCATTATCGCAATTGGATTCTACAGCAACAGTTAGATCCTAGTTACAAATTCCAAAATCAGGATTTCTGGGAACGTGCGACTAGTGACCGATGGAATCCACTTTTCACCGGATGAGGATATAATAATTCAAGGTTAGACCCCAATGTAGTATTTCCTCAGTACCCACAATCTCCCAGATTCCCGAAAGAGAATATGTGAAAGGGATCCTGCAAGCAGTACTATCTAAGCTCCAAGATAGCCGACGGAGTCTACAATGACTCTTCCACCACTATCAGTGATCTACTTCCCCTTACATTACTTTTGTCTTCTTCTACAACTACTTCTACTACTATTACTTCTACTACTACAACTACTACCACTACCACTACTGCTACTATACTAATACTACTAGTACTACTACTAGAACTACTACTACCATTACCGCCAATACTACTTACTAGTGCTACTACTACTACTAATACCACCAACACCACCACCATTACTACTGCTACTACTACCATTACTTCTACTACTGCTACTTCTACTACTACTGTTGGACCCTACCATTACCATGGCTAGGTAAAATCACTACTTCTTGCAGCAGTATTGGCCTCTAACCCATAATGGTCACCACTACATTCCTTAACCCTTATCTCATGCAACTGCACTACTGCCCGATGCCAGTATAGATCATATAGTCTTGCTCTTGTTTCCCTGTCAGTCCTGTTGTTGACTTACCTGACAGTTGAGAACCTTTGAAGAACTGGATTAATACTTGTATGACTCTCCGACTCATCTGAGAAAGGCGGATTCTGCAGCCTTAGTCAGGTCCTGGTATGAGATTTCATAAATGGGATTCATCACAACATCGCAGTGCTGAAGATGCACGAGGTTAGACCTCAGTGCGATATTTCATCATTGCCCACACCTCCCCCACCCCTACATGTTACGAAATGGGCTTCTGTAGTCACAGACTAACCGCAGAAAGGGATACCGTGAGTGAAATTCCTAGCCGGTTGCTTCACGACAGATCCAAAGTGTATTAACGGCGGCCGATATCTAGAGCTTCATCATTTGTTTTGTGACCAAGGATTCTTCTCATGACACCCGCGACGAGTGCCGAAAAACATTCAATAATTTAAAATGTCTCCTGCTTTTCAAATGAACCATCCACAACCCCGGGCGCAAATCTGTTTAACCCTTTACCCAAGGTAACGGCTAAAACCGGCCAGCGCTGTTCTCAAAAATCGCCAATTCATTTTCATTATATTTCCATTTTTTCGTCTAATAAAATAGGTTATGAGCCCTCTTTGGAACGAGCTCGTCGAGCTCGTTCCAATGAGGGGTCAAAACCTATGTTTTTGATACAAAAAATGAAAAAAATTAGTTATTCAAGAATTTTTTTGCAAGTGTCATCAGCTTTTCATGTTAGGTAAAGGGTTAAAAGAATACACCATCAAATAAGAAGGGAGGTTATTCATTCAGCAGCCATGACTAGATTTGATAAAAATATTTTTAAAATACTCAACAGGTTAAGAGATAAACACGAGGACGTTCTTCAATACAACCAGTCATTGCATAGATACTAAAATTATATGAAAAATCTTCATAACCACTAAGGATCAAGATACATAACCAAACATGACCAACGAGAACGAAAACCGAGGATTCAACACATTCGAGGTTACAGTGAAAGAAGGCCAACGTAAACTAAGTCCGAAGAGAACGAAGAGCAGGTTGAAGAGAAAAAAGTCTGTAATCAACATTGAACAGTGAATTTGTTAAAAGTTTAGCAATTTAACAAAAGTTTTCTTGTTTTCTTCTATTAGTGAAAAAGAAAATGCTATCGGGAACTGTAACGATGTAATCGGTTAAGAATCCCACTAACAAAATCCCACTTAAGAAATCCCCTGCTATGGTCAGTCTGTGGATATAGAATCACATATGAGATCTAAGTCTATCTCCCATACGGTGAAGTCCGACTGGGGATGGTTGTGTCATTGGTTATTAATCACCAGTTCTACGTTCACGGGAATCCCATTTATGGAATCCCTTACTAGGACCTGACTATGGATGCGGAATCCGCTTTTCATAGATGAGTTGAAGAGTTATACAAGTAATGCTCCAGTTCTTCACAGATCTCATTTGTGAGGCAAGTCAACTGCAGGGCTGATAGTGAAACAAATCAAGACGATCTGTACTGGTGGTGGATAGTAAAGCAGTGGCACGAGATAGTGGTTAAAGAATGTATTGGTGACTATAGTGGGTAAGAAGCTAATAGTACTATAAGTAATAGAGATTTTACCTAACCAATGTAATTATTGGGTGCAACAATAGCAGTAGTAGAATACTATAGCAATGGAAGTAGAAGACGATCACTGAGAGCGGTAGAATATTAATCACAGACGCCATCGGCTGTCTAGGAGTTCAGGTGATAATGCTGCCTGCAGAATCCCTTTCACATAACTCTTTCAGGCATCTGAGAGCATGGTGGATCTAAGTACAGTACGTGGAGAGTGGATTGTAACTAATTCACCCACGGAGAGTTGTCACCCAAGCTATAACTTTTAAATTGTGTACATATCGACAAAAAACACAAGCAATGTTTCAGCCAATGGACCTCCGGGTTTAACCCGGAGGTACATTGGCTGAAACTTTGCTTGTGCTGGTTATGCTTTGCAACAAATTTGCATTTATTGCTTGGGTGGAATCTCCATTCTGCGGGTGATTTAGTGATAATACACTCTCCACGTACTGTAAATACCACATTGAGGTCTAACATCGAGTCATCATATGGTGAAAAGTGGATTCAAAAGATCACAGTTCCACATTCACAGCAAGCCCACTTATGGAATTTGTTACTAGAACCTGAATATGGCAGCGGAATCTCTTGACGTACGAAGAGGCTGCAATAGTTGGATTAGAATCCAATGGTGCCATAAGCAGTGCTGGTCGGGTAACTATGGAAACCGATCACAGGACTGATAATTGTAGTGGACTCCAAGACAACGACTATCCAGGAGTCTATAGAACACTGCTTTCAGAATCCCTTTCATACAGTACGTGGAGAGTGGATTGTAACTAAATCACCCGCAGAGTGGAGTTATCATCCAAGCTATAACTTTCAAGTTTTGTATATATCGGCAAAAAACCCCACAAGCAATGTTTCAGCCAATGGACCTTCGGGTTTAACCCGGAGGTCCATTGGCTGAAACTTTGCTGGTGCTGGTTATGCTTTGCAATGAATTTGCAATTATTGCTCGGGTGAAATCTCCCCTCTGCGGGTGATTTAGTGATAATACACTATCCACGTACTGTATACCCCCATTCTAGTGTTTGGCTGTGGAATCCCTTTTTCCAAATTGGGCGAAAGAGTTGTAGGAACATTTACTGCAATGAGCAACTGCTCTCAGTGGTCTTCAGCTTACTTGACCAGTAAGAAATCACACATATTATCAAAGGGAGATAACTATTTTGTACTGAGATAAGACGAGCATTGGTCACAAAAGTAGAAACCAGGCTTTTGATAGAAATCGAACCTGAAAAAATAGCTTCAGCTCATTTGACTCGTAAGAAACCACACATATCACCGAAGGGAGGTAACTATTATGAACTGAGAATAGACGGACTTAGGTGAATAAAGTAGAAACGAAGATTCTGATAGAATTGAGGCTAGAAAAAATATTCTCATTGAATCAAACACGCCATGAGGATACATCCCAATACTATTGAAGGCCTTTGGGCTTCATAATAACCATAATAAAGTCCCATAAAAATGACAGTCTAGTCAGGCCTATTTCAGTAATTTTTTCGGGATGTTTTCGGTAATTTTATATACTTCCATTGCATTGAATACATCCCTCAAATACGCCCCTTGCCATTGGAAACCTTTCATACTCATAACAACCGCGCGGCACTATAAAAACAAAGGCGGTGGTCTTCAAAAACAAAATGGCTCTCAGAAAAACTTGTCAATCAAACAATAAGTACAGCGCATGCACCACGTTTTGCTATGATAATGACTGCATACCATGGCCAATCATGCAGGCTACCATGACGTCACTGGTCACATGGATTATGATGTCAATGGCCCCTCCTACTTTGTCTTCTGATTATTTTCGTTGTTTATTTATTCTTTTTTAATGTAGGCCACGTTGGCAGCCATTTTTTTAGACATCGGAGCAATCCATTTGTAATATTTTAACAAATGATAAGAATGATAAGAATAATTGGAAATTAATTTTTTTAAAAATTCGCCAGAATTTTTCAATTTTGTGAAATGATAAATTTGAGTTAAAAAAAATAAGATTTTTCCTTATTCTGAGCGATATTTTGTCGTCCATTTTTAATCTGAAGTGTCGAAAATAGCATCATATAACTGTGTGCGTCATTATATCAGGAAGACGTTTCTACCAATAAAAAACATATTCAGGGATTTATGTCGGAATAATATTACGAAACTGACGATAGGGGGTAGAGACGAAAAAAACGGCGCCATCTTTCATATAGTACAGCCAGGATGATTTCAGATTAACATCTTAAAATCTACTCTAGGCATGGGCGCAGATCTCTTCCAAAAAGTGGGGGGGGGGGGGGGGGGGGGGGGGGGCGGGCAGAGCCGGCAGAGGAAAATGTTTAAATTGCGCTTTCAAATGGTGCATTCTGGTGGCCTTTGGGGTATAATTTCTCTTAATTATTTAGTAGAAAAAAATATGTTTTTCAACAGCCTGTTGTAATTTTGTCAAAATGCTTAACCATAATTGCTCCCGCTTTACCGAGCGTTCCCTATTAGATTAACACAATTCAACTGTGCGGTGGATTAGCATAAGGGCCCAACAGATGGAGCGACGACGTATGTGTCGGGCCCGTTAATAGATTAACAGATCCAATAACAGCCCGACACATACGTCATCAACAAGTCGCGTGAATTGAATGAATTCGATCGATAAATTTCGTTTTCAAAATGCAAACAAAGCAGACGATACTGTCTTGCACATTTTCACGAGCTCAGTACCGGCCTATTACTCTCTCTGCATAAGAATTCTGTCTGCAACATTGATATTCCGATATCAAATAGTTATGCTACTTATGCATTCGTGCAACCCACAGCTGTGTCTGGCTGAGTAACAACTTATTTGAAGGCGCAGTGTTGAACAACTGTTCGTTGAACGTTACGTCAGTCCAAACATGGACCCACAGACATAGTCCGTAATATAATTTTTGTGGTTGATATGGCTACAGTACAGGCCGTACCAACCCCAAAATTATATTACGAACTGTGGGTCCAAGTTTGGACTAGTTGAACGTGTATCAGAAGTGAATCTCGCATTAAAATTGATGAGAGGGTGCAGCAGTGGGGGAGCATAGTGGGGGACATGTCATACCATGTCCCCCCAGTGGTGGGGGGACATGGCATACCATGTCCCCCCCTTGATGAGATCTGGGGGTGACACGTCTCCCCGTCCCCCCCCCCCCCCCATGATCTGCGCCCATGACTCTAGGGGTGTCCTGTGCGCGAAAACATAGGTTTGATTCGAATGGGGGCTTCAATACAAAGGTTATCTAATTTGTTTTTGTTCTGTATCTAAATGAGACTGAAAAATGTATGTTATGAGGCTGCCCTCTCCATGACGGTTTCTATCGGTTAGGCGTCTTTAAACTAGGTGCTACGATATGAAGTCCTCTCTTTCTGCCTCTCACTCATATGAGGCACGAAAATCACGTTAATTGCCATCTTAGTGGGGGGAGGGGGGAGGGGGGAGGGGGTGGGGATGAGTTGCGAAGTTTTCTGTGACGTTCTGGCAATCAGTTGTATAGAGACCAGTGGTGTTTCTGGTTCGATATTATGCTAAACCAAACACGGATAATCTTAGACCATTATACATGACCACTATTGACAAAATGACAAGTTGATACGGTGTTACTAATTTTCATGCTAGGTACATACCATGACGTTTGTTGAAGTGGAAGCTGTTACGCTGTGACTACAGCCACGGCATAACAACTTTCTTTCAGGTCATCAAACGTCAACGTTTGGGTGGAGTTATCGCGTTGATTGTGCTGACGTCACTTTTGGAGTGACACACTGAGGTGCGAAATTTTCGCACATGTTGCAGCGATCCAGTTGTACAAAGATCGATGTTGCGTCTCTATTCTTCCAAAGCAAACACGGATAACCTTAGACGATTAAACATGATTATCCCCAGTATAATTTATGATAGCTGCGTTTTGTCTCTATATTTCGTTTCTTTCATCGTTTGTCTGTATATGGTCTTGTTGTTGTGTCTGTACACTGAAGGTCTCCTGCAGACCGATAGTTTGATCAGAATTGTTCTTTTTATGCTATGCTGTTTGAGCTTAATATAGACGAATATATACTACGACAAAGTTTGCGAAGCACCACATATTTGACACATCATTGTGAAATTTTCCTGTGACACATTTGAGATATTTTTGGTGCCTATGATTGAGGAATGTCTTGAGATGGTACCCAGTGTTTACAGTAGCTCTCTTGACAGGCAGGCTTTTCGCGACAGTCATGGAAAGCATGTACCCCTTGATTTTCATGATGTTTTCGTGTACTGTCTACATGTACATGAGATGTGTAGGGTATTCAGTCTTCATTTCAACAAAAACCCTTGTGATTTAATGACTGAATATGGCGAATGCAAATGTAAAAAGACATTTGTCTGAAGTAGAAATGCTAGCTGTAGGGATGGTGGAACAAGGAGCTACCCATCGTCAGGTTGGTGAAGCCCTTGGTGTACACAATACGGTGATCACCAGAGCATGGGCAAGATTTCAGCAGTATCGCACACCAGTCAGACGACATGGTGGTGGCAGAGAAAGGGCAACATCTGCATCAGAAGACCGGTTTTTGATCATTCAGGCCCGTAGGAACCGCTTTGACACAGCAGCCCAGCTTCGCAATGACCTTCAGAATGCATCCGGGGTAACTGTTTCGACGCAGACTATCCGGGCAAGGTTGCACGAAGGTGGTCTCCAATCGAGAAGACCATGTATTCGCATTGCGCTGTCCCAGAACTACCGCCAAGCACGATATGAATGGGCCATGGATCACGTTGGATGGACCAGAGAAGATTGACGACCTGTCTTTTTTACAGATGAGTCAAGGTACTGCCTAGACAACACAGATAGGCGTTCTAGGGTATGGAGAAGACCACGAGAGCGATTCCATGCAGCCAACATTGCTGAGCATGACCGCTACGGTGGGGAGTCAATAATGGTCTGGGGGGGGGGGGGGGGCATCAGCTTTGATGAACGTACAAAGCTCTGTGTCCTTGGCCGTGGTACATTGACTGTACAGCGGTATATTGATGAGATCCTGGATGCCCACGTCAGATTGTAAGCAGGTGCAGTGGGTGATAGATTCATTCTGATGGACGATAATGCCCGTCCTCATGTTTCCCATGCTGTCTGGGAGTACCGACAGAGGGAGGGGATTGAGCATATGGACTGGCCAGCAAGATCCCCTGACCTCAATCCAATCGAACATGTCTGGAATGAGTTGCAGCTTGCAATTTCAGTCTGTCCATTCCAACCAAGAAGTGTCCAGAAGCTTGGTGCCATGCTGGACCAAGAATGTAACAATATCCCATGAAGGACCATCTTGAACCTGGTTGGGAGCATGAGAAGGCGTTGTCAAGCTGTAATTAACAATAATGAGTCTCATACTCGATATTGAACCCATTCCAGTTCGCTCCGACAACATTTTGGCAAATTTGAAACATTTCCTCTTTTACCAATAATATCCATTTTCCATGGTTATCGTATTCAAAAGCTAAAAAATAATGTCAAACACAAATAAAATCTTAATTTCTGTTATTAAATCATTAAAGATATAATTAAATAAAAATATATATAAACTTTTCATAACAATATTTCAACTAAAACGTAAAACAGGTAGATGGATATACTTGGTACTAAGGAAACTTTGAGTAGTATATATATACATACAACCCGACCACAGACCCATATATTATAATATTAGAACGTTTCTTTTCATGTTCTATCGGCCGATAGGACCTGAGTTTGTGTGATTTCTGAAATAAAACCTGAAGCAGCGAAGAAACGTTCTAATTATTTTATTATGTCGAACAAAAAATAGCTTTCATTGTTAAGCGTTAACTGCAACACGCTATCAATCTTGTAACAATGTAGTCGAATCCAGAAACATGCTTTTAGTGACTTCATTTCGAACGAATGGCGTCTCTTTAGGAGTTTCCAGATCACCAAATTCGAAAATGTCTTGTCAGAAGTGCCGTCGCTTTGGGAGTTTCTGTATCACCAAATATCAGTGTTCACAACTGCATCATGCTGTTCATGTTAAAATTAATTATTATTGTTAATGCTTGTGTGATAAGTGGTACAATGGAATATAAATTCATGTTTCTTGGACGACGACAGTTGTCAGAATTAAGCGGAGTGAACGAATTTATTTTGAACTTGAGGTGGAGACTCAGTGAGACTTGTGGAAATATAATTGACTGAAGTCACATTCATGATTCACCAGAAGTGGTGAATAACACGTGAGTTTTTAATATTTCTGATTCTTTTGAATTCATTGTTTGCAGTTAAAATTCAAAACACACTCACTGAACTTGAAGATGACATATTTGTTGGTAAGTTTGTGCCTATCGGTGACGAAAAAAGTTAAACAGACACGGCGCCAGCGTTTGGTGTTGAGAAATTCCAGTCAGCGCGTACGTAATCGACGCTGATCAATGGAAGTGGGGCTTACATTTTCCATGTTTGTTCTCATGTCTCCAGGGAAGACCGTTCCGATAGTACCCGCGTTTTGTCCAAAACCTCCAGTACTATGACTTGTAGAAGGTGTCAAATTAACCAATCACAGCTGATGTCACAGACGTGAGGGATAATAAAAAATATATATATGGGTCTGGGGAAGGTTGTGAATGTGAACTAACAGACTGGTTGAGTTAAATGCAACCTTTTGGGGTGTTGCCGTTAGCTCAGTTGGCGTGATCAGAGCATCTATGGATAGGCGATTGGGTGCCGTAGATAAGGGATCGACTACCGGGGTGGTCAACTTCCGACAAACTTTAGACTTTTCAGTTCAGTACCTCAGAACCAGAAATGCTTGGTGGAATTCCTGCTTGACATTGGCGATAAAAAATTAAATTCAAACAGTTGCCTTATGTCCTGCGCTCACTTAAATGTAATGTATTCTATCTCACATAAACCGAGAGGAGCGCTCCTCCAATTCATCTCAATATCGTCGAACACCTCGTCGTAGGCAGAAATCTGTCTCAGGTGGTTGCTAATTTGGCGTTATGTGAGTCCCGCCAGCCTAAGAAGTTAGCCACGGCAGTGAGCCGTGGTAAAAGTCCTGTCAGTCTGCCATATATTTTGCTACTGCATTGCCGACTGTCGTGGCTAATTTCATCTATTGTAGAATTATAGAATCCTTATCAGAAGAGCACGCTAAAAACGTCGGACAAATTCATTTAACGGTCGTGTGGACAGGGGTCACCTCCCCATTCCTTCTCCATCCCAATATCTGAAGATTATTATGTTCCTTCCAGTCGGGTCCAAAAAGTTGCGTTCACGTCTTCAGCACAGGTGCATAGAAAAAACAAATTATTTTATTGAACTAAATATAATGCTATACAAAGTATTAGAGCTAAAATGTTTAGATGGTGCCATGAAGAGGACGAAGGCATTTCATAACATTTGTTCTGGTAAGGCCCTACACACATTGCATATGCCATCACATGAGCCACATAGTTCTGTTCATGTACGGAGCGAAACAGATGGGCCATCGGTCCTTGGGCATAAACTCCAACATCTTCGCCACCATGTGTACTGTCTGATAAGTATACTGTGGATTCCGATCTGTAGTCGTTTGCATCTTCGAAATAGAAAAGAAAGAGATTGAAATAGAGATCAACGAGTAAAGGTACCCTTTACCCAACGAATCGGTCGCATCCGCCCGTGTAATATGCAAATTCAGCAGTTGAAAAAATATTAGTTTTCAAAAAATTTCAACAAAACCATATCATGTGACCCCTCGTTGGAACGGGCTCGTCGAGCTCGTTCCAACGAGGGGTCACATAATATGGTTTTGTTGAAATGTTCTGAAAAAATTGAAAAAATGATATTTAAAATACTACTAATAATTTTGATATCGTCTGCGTTGGGTAAAGGGTTAAGCTGTCGGGTGTCAATTTAGATCATTGCATTAAACATTTCATTTGGTACAAAAAAAATCTTCTTTGGCTAAAATTTCAACACCCGAAAAGTCCCTTTCATTTGTGAAGGAACCCAACTGCAGCAGTGAACAGGGCGCTCGATGACAAAATAAACAAAACAAACTATCAGATTTCGACAAAGGCGGAGTAGGATGAGAGCTGGACCCAGAAAATCGATCTTGACCCTGCATTCGCGTACCTCCTAAAATATCTTGTCTAGTGGACATTCGAGGATGTCCTAGGGGTGGGAGATTTTTTATTTAGGATTGTCGCAGTATAAAATTTTGCATTTTATTGATTTTCAGAACTGAATTACACGAAAATCATCAAATTCGTTCTAATGAAACAAGAAAAGAACCAATTGCCAAATCTTTTGCACAATTATAGAGACTTTATATGTAAGTATAAGCCCAAAACAACCAATGCCTGGAAATATTCAGCAGTTTTGCATCAAACTGATTTTATCTGAAAACTTTGTAAAAAATAAACTTTTTCAACTAAATCGATTGGCATAAAGTGTGACTCCGTGAAAACTGTGCTATAAACCACGGCGATGTTATGAAAACAAAATACAACAGTCATTTCCCCGTCCTTTAAGGATTGTTCGTCACAATGCAGGACCGGTGGCTAACGCTAGAGCTTTTAAAACTTAACCCTACCCCCAGAATGTGAAATTTCGGTTTTGTTTTTTATTTTCAAATTAGCTCCAATTATCTCGACAGACAAAAGCAATTAGGTGAGTAAACACCTGAACTATCGCTAATACCTACATGTATTTAAGAACCTTCACAACCATGAACTGGATGACACGTTGGGGTATCCCTGTTTGGAAGTGGTGGTTGGGTTGGGGGAGAGGGTGGTACCCATATACCTATAGCATCTTATCATAATAAATCATTCCAGGATTTATGGGCGATTTGAGTTCCATATGTTACAGTTGTCATTTTTGTCACACGTCTTCGATTCTTTGATTTTATAGACAGTTAAATCAAATTCTAACAAAGTGGGCGGATAACCAGACAAACGAAAGCGGATGCACTGTGCCCGATAGTATTACGGGTGGTTACTGGACCCAGGCCGTGACTGACAATTTCGAACAACAAATGGAACGACTGGGTGGAATATTGGCTGATGTCATCAATATTGCGTTGTTACAACGACAAGATCCGGCCTCGAAACTACACGTATCGGATGCATCATCAGCAGCCCACAGATTCACGGTCACTAACGCTATTCTGGAATGTCCGAACCTCCGCATTAAATGGCTTGCGCTGAAGCATCGGAAGGGGAAAGTGTCAGATTCTAACGTCGAAGTTATTCTAGTAGAGAAGCCAGACATGGATAATCTAGTTGACCTCGCAGAGATAAAGGCATTCGCATTCGGGAATGAACTGTTCACTCTAAGTCTTGATGATCAAACGATCCCTGGGTGGATACACAGGGGTCTGGAAACGTTATTTTAGTGATTTAGGGTATATATGTTTAAAAAAGGAGAAAGGGTAACAACAGGCAAAATTGGGAAACTTCAACCAAGTGTCGACAAGTTTAAAAAATTATTAGATCTCGATGTACTTGGTTCCTGGCACATACCAGTTCTATTCTATATACATTTCCCTATTACTTAAAACAAATTTCGTCGAAATATCTTCAGTATTACTAGAGATATTCAATAAAATGTTAGCAAAAAGAATGCTATTTTCTGATTTGTAAATAAGGTTGTCCAAACGAAACCCGAATTTTTCAACACAAATCAGTGAAATAAATGCACATAGAGACATTGACCTACGCTTCACTGTGGCTCTTTGTGTACCTTTTTGAACACTTTCAACGACTGCCCAACACCAGTCGCCTATCTATACTCTGGGGAGATATTTTTTCAACATTTGCAGGTTTTTCAGCCTTCTTCCTCGTCATCATCGCCATATTTTAACAACTCCGCTCAGAATAGAAGCAAACTTGAAAGCCTTACCGCGATTGGTTACAAGTGAACTGAGAAATCGAAAGTAGATTGAGGTCACTGATCTCAGTTCACTGTCTCTATGTGCATTTATTTCACTGATTTGTGTTGAAAAATTCGGGTTTCGTTTGGACAACCTTATTTACAAATCAGAAAATAGCATTCTTTTTGCTAACATTTTATTGAATATCTCTAGTAATACTGAAGATATTTCCAAATTTCGCCTGCTGTTACCCTTTCTCCTTTTTTAAACATATATACCCTAAATCACTAAAATAACGTTTCCAGACCCCTGTGGGTGGATAGTGTTTCTTATGGTCTTCTGTTCTTATGTACAGGGCAATGCAATAACTATTGGTTCTTGTCAAATCGTCAGTGCTCCACCTTGGGCTGCACGGTATACCGGTACACCGGTAATTATCGGTATTGAGAATGATACAGGATAAATACCGGTATTGTTTTAAAAGTACCGGATATCGTAAGAAACGGTATTTTTTGAAATTATCGAAGTTGAAGTCGATATATTACTTGGGAAGAAATCATTGAGTAAACACTTGAACTATCGCTATTAATATTCTGCCACGTCTGTCATTCCCCAAATGTCAATCATAGAAAACAGATGAATACTACATGAAACTCCTCCCAGGCTGACAACTTCTGTTATGAAGTCCATGTCAATCAATCTTCATTCGACCAATGAAAACCACAGTTTGCAGCGTACTTGAGCTGTGTAAATTACAAACCCATACCAGCAATTTGAAACTGAAACTGGAAGTTGAATATTTCGGAAGTGTGTCGAATTCAGGGAATGAATACTACTGACACATTTGTGTATATAATCTCACGCTTTCCCATGTGGATAATACTATTACTCACAAAATCATCATAGGGAGTGTGTGTTCTATTTATTCTATCACTCTCAAAGACAGATAAAACCTGAAGTCAAGTTGATAAATATTTCCATCAACACTGTCATTGTGGACCTATGAATATTAATAAGCTGTTCATTGGTAATGAAAGCATGGGTTGGATTCGAATGGTAACCGTGAAAACAGTATTGTAATCAGCCGGTGGAGCTTCCACCGGCTGATTGTAATACTGTTTTCACGGTTATGATTCGAATTGAAGACATGTACAAGAAGCTTGGCCACGAGTCATGTATTATAACTTGCGACGTAGCACTGTATGCAACGGCTCAGCAGATTAAATGGAGAAACCCAGAAGTCTTTACTATCCTACTCCTGAGACTTTGGGGTTGCACAGAGTTTTGAATTTTCTTGGTATTGTTGGCAAGAGAATGCGTGATAGTGGACTTGAAGAGATGGCATTTGATACTAGCTGTATTGTAGCAACGTGACTGAGAGAAATCTTTGTGGGAAGTTGTATAACATGGGTTTGAGAATGCACAAGGTTGTATTTGAAACACTTTCGCGGCTACAGATAAAATATTGTTTAGATTCTATTGAAGATCAAAGACTTGATGAACTGAGAGGAGAATTAGATGTGACAATGAAAGACCTGGTCTTGGTGTTGACAGATATCAGAGGGGATAGTGATCAGACAGAGGTTGCTTGGTGCTTGGGTCGCCATCGCTAACATCGGAGCGTCGCTTGAAGGTCTCAATAGTTTGCTTACTGATTTTAGGCGACGTTCATATCTAATGTCGTCCACATTTGCGTTCTGGGATGAGTACGTCTGCATGATCCAATGTTTTCTTACATCCATAGCTTATGAGAGAGAATCCATTTTCGAGGGACATCTGGTAGAAATCATGCAGATGCTGTCATATGACTTCTCATTCGATGATACAAACTATACTAGATGGGGAAGCCTATATATTACAGAGATGCGTTTGGTGCGATAGAAAACACACCGCCCGTCGTTCAAACAACCCCAATGCAATCTTCAATGGAACATGATCAGACCAGGTTATAGAGCAGCCCATCAACAGAGACTGTTCTATAGAGGGAACACTGACAGTGGCTGTGGGGAGCGACGCGCCCAACGAGCGTCATTATCTGTCAGCACATAAAAGAGCAGAGATCAGCTCTAATCTCTTGATGATGAGTGGCCTGAGATTGGGCACATCTGAGCTTCACAAGGAGGTTACGCCATCGATGATAAGGACTGATGAACTAGCAGTGAGACAAACAGTGAATAGAGTACAGAATGGCATGGTCGATCCGTTTCGCCTAGGAGAGGAAGCATCGATTTACGACACTACTTCTCTTATCAATATAGCCACAGGATTCGTTATTCCTCCAGGACTAGATACCAAAGAACTTCTGGGTGCATTTGACGCCGGTCAAAAAGGCCCAAAACATCCATAAATGAACGCATCAACAGTGATACGGACGATTTCACGGGACCAATCAAGGAAGTCAACACAAAGTCTTTCTCTTCTAAAAGGAAGCCTGTGAGATGAAATCAGTGACTTTCCTTAATACAGATCGCCAGTTTCTGGCTAGAATTCTTGTGCTAGCTAAAGCAGAGAAACAGACATAAAGGACTGTTTCAACCATGAACTGTCCTCAGTACTGCTCTCTTTGTTCAACTTTGATGGGACGATGACCTCTAGAACAAAAAATAATCTGTGACATCTACTTGAGGGAAGAATAACTTCTGTTGTGAGTACCATACCACAAGACAAAGAACACCATGTGGTTATTCAATGTGATATCCATTGTTCAGGTGATCTGCGGTACGGAGCGTTCTAAATCAGATACAGTTGATGACTTGAGCGCCATTGTAGAATCCTTGATTGCGTTCAAGCTTTAGGAGAACTGTAGTTTAATTGCGGTTGTTTCTGACAGATACGATAACCCAGATTCAATTAAATATGGAGAACATGCCAGAAGAGCATCCACCGCTGTGCAAAGTGAAAGGGGTTTTCCAGAGTGGTGAAATCAGTTTACTTACCCAAAGACCGAAAAAAAAATTTCAGTAACAATAAAACAAAAGCGAGCCTCCTAGAGAGAGTATACTTTATATTACAATGCAATCTCGCATTGGAAACTCCAAGGTGTATAGAAGGTATATCTTGCAGCCGGATTCAGTGATGGTACGCATTTGTGAAGGTCAATCAGTGGAGTGCCCAGATCTTCTGTCTAATCATAAAGAAGCAGACTCCAGAAAGTTCGCCCACATCACCTACAGTGTGACAAACGACAACGTGAAGGCGGTGGTGATATGGCGACCCGACATAGATGTAGCAATCGTTGGCATAAATTTGTTAAGCACTCTTTCAGTGGCAAAAATGTTCTTCTACACCTGGGTGAAATCTAAAAGGAGATTCATACCGCTTCATGATGTAGTGGTCGAGATTGGGTCAGATCTGGCTGATGCATTGTCTGCAATCCATGCACTGTCTGGATTTGACACTACCGGTTATTGTGTACATCACGGGAAAACTGGAGTAATGCGCGCGATGCTTGACTCTCTTTTACTTGTTAACCAGCTGTCATCCGAAATTGGACTTCTTGCTGACAAGCTATCAGAAGAAGAAATGAATCTGTGCGAAAAGTTTTGTGTGCAGACTCCTCTACACAGGCAATGATACTTTGAAGTCAGTCAACGAGGCCCGCCATTATCATTTTTATAAGACACAGCTGCCCAGTGACAAACTTCCACCGACTTGGGATAGTCTGTACTTTCTTTTGTCAGAGAGCAAACTACCAAGCGTACATCTGGAGGAACGCCTCCTCACATATATTTGGTCTGCCCTCCCCTGTTGGAACGGGTTGGGAAAAAAACGATGGCTGCTTGCGATCTGCACGCATGAAGCAAGATTCTGGGCCAAACAAAAACAATACACTAATAGTATGCACGCGCAAAGGGGGTCACAGTAGTTGCAGATGTGGGTGCAGAAATACAGAATATTCCCAAAGTAGCTCGGTGTACCAAATGTTCTCCACTCGTGGTAGAGTGGTGGTAACCGCGAGCCTTTGGCGCGCGGTTAACACCACCTCACCACTCGTGGTGAACATTTGGTACACCTAGCTACTTTGGGTATATTTTATTTATACGATGATCGTCAGATTACTAAGTGTTTAAATGTTGAATAAATCAATATTCACACGTGCGATTCTGTTTTTGTTTACATGAGCACCGGTGAACGGTACTTCCGCTGGCACTTTTTTTTTGTTGGTGTTAGAGGTCTTTCTGGCAAAACGAATGACAACATACAGTCGTCTTGGAATGGTAGTAATCCACGCGCGGGCAGTGATGTCCATCCTCACATGCGTTTAACAGGCAATAAAAATCATCACCAGCAAAATTTTAATTAATGAAGCACCGGGTTGTACACGGTGCTTCATGAATTAAATTTTTGATGATTATTCCTATAATTAGTATTTGCAACCTATTATTAAGATCGTTTAAATACGGCCCACATGTAGATGTGTGAATATTTACGAGGGTACGACCGGTGTGAACTGTGAACTATCGTAGTGATATTTTTCTAACTCGGTTTATAACAACTCCCCCCCCCCCCCCCCAACTTCACTTCCATGATGTAGTGTTTCAACACGAGATTTCAAGGGTAGATTCAACTCGAATCGTACCGAATTTCTCTCAACATCACAACATGGATATACTACCTGTTAAGCGCGATCACATGGCTTCAAGTACTCAAATATGAAGGTTTGTGGATAAACTGTCAGATTATGACGTTTTGAAACACACATCATCCAACAGACAAGAAACACATCAGTCTATTGAAGAGGCGTGAAAGGGAATCCCCCAGCTATCTGTTTCGAATGGTTTTGGGTTTTGTTTTATCTTTTGTACCATTTTCTGTTTTGAACCCGGAAAGAGCCACGGCGAGCAACTGCCAGACTCCCCATCGTATTAACTCCACACAAGAGCAGGGTTAGCATTGGTTGAAGACAAGTGCACCATCGAATCGACGTGGAATAGGACTTAGTACACAGCGCCACCGTGCGCCTACGTAGCCAATCGGGATTTAGTGTCTTGTCCGAGGACACAACTCAGTTACATCGGTGGGGATCTAACCGCGGACCTTTCGGTTTGAAATCCAATCCCGTAACCACTGAGTCATCGCGGTCCCAGTAGAATGCGACGAAAAACAAAAAGGAAAACAAAAACAACAAATCTATAAGGAAGGTCAGTGATAGTTTAATCCTACAGCTCATTGAACCCTAGAGACCGTATGTCCGGTCCAAGAACATAACACGTCATAATTTCATTAAGTAGGATGGCTGCTTAGTGAATGCGTGGGGTAGATTAATCAATATTTTCAACGTGCAGCCCAAAGGCTGCACGTTGAAAATATTAATTGGTCTACCCCCAAATAATGAATATAGTCTCTTCCAATTACAGCCATGGGGCTGTAGGATTGAATTATTACTGAACAACATCATGAATGTAAAAAAGATTTGACCAGTTTGCTGTAAATTATATCTCTGAGGTGATGCCATCATGCCATTCAGGAGCTCGGTGTTAAGAAGGTTAGTACTCCCTTCGTTTTGTTTGTTTCTTTTATTGGAGTTTAACGATACTTTCAACAAAGGCACAAGGAGTCGGATAGTTATACGGGTGGGGGAAGCTGGTGCACCCGAAGAGAACCACCGGCCATCGGCGAGCTACTGTCGGACTCTTCAACATACTTATTCTGCACAAGTAGAGTTAACAGCGGGAGATTTCAAGTGCTCATCGACTAGAGCTGAAATGATTAAGGGGTTTTCTTGCTCGATTAATCACGCGGATTAACCTTAGTTAACCGATTAATCACTTGTCCAAACAGATGTCTGAATAACTGCCAAGGCGTTGATGATTTCCAGCATGAACCCTTTACCCAACGTAATAAACAAAACCGACTAGGCCTATATACAAAAATTTCCATTCAAATTTATTATCTTTTCAATTTTTGTCTCAAAAACATAGCTTATGACCCCTCATTGGAGCGAGCTCATTCCAATGGGGGGTCATAAGCTATGTTTTTGAGACCAATTTTTTGTAGTAATTCATGAATTTATTTTGCAAGTATAGTATCGTCTGCTACCCGCAATGGGTAAAGGGTTAAGAGTGACCATTTCCATCCACTGATACAGTGTGGTGATCATGCAAGTAAACAAGTATGTCAGCAAGTAACTTGCATGCTTTACTCTGTCTGATATAATTGCTGTGAGTCAGTGTGACAATGTTTGCCTCTCTTAGAGCAAGTTTGTTCCTTTGTTAACCCATATAGTAACGTAGTTCAAAAGTATCGCTAATCAATTACTTTTTGGATCGATCAAGATGTTGTTCATTGATTAATC
Source organism: Pictodentalium vernedei (assembly GCA_031216915.1). NCBI lineage: Eukaryota > Metazoa > Mollusca > Scaphopoda > Dentaliida > Dentaliidae > Pictodentalium > Pictodentalium vernedei. Next base: position 333,682,163 of record CM062290.1, read on the forward strand.
GATTAATCGGTTAACCGTTTCAGCTCTAACATCGACGTGCAGTACGCCTTTTCTGCACAGCGTCACATCGACAATCGAGATTAAGTGTCCTGCCCAATGACACAATGCAGTTAACGCTTATCAGGATCGAGCCATCGACGTCCAACGCTCTAACCACTGAGCCGCCTCGCTCTCACTGTTTCCAATAACAAATATTTTGTCGCCCAGCTTTTCTGATTAATCATTCAGCATGGCAAATGTCTATTGCCCGATGAATTAAGCTCGTAGGAAAAAACAAACATTGTATCGTCAAAATCGTGAAAAAATATTCTTCGGTCTCTCAGAACTTACTTGCTTCTTGATTTGTAATGTTTTTCCTTGGTGATATATGCCCGGGCCCTGTTCCGTACAGTAAAGCCGTGTATGGAACGCCGTCATTTGGAACATACCATTCCTTTTGATCATAGTATGGGATTTTATCTGAAAAGAGATAACAATATATGTGGAAGAAAGTTTTTGCTGCTAAACTACAAATTGTACCAGGGAACTCCTATATGAATGAGAGTGATGCTTGTATCTAACGTTTTTCATCCTTGGAATTACAGAACATACATTGTTAGTTCGATGATTGCAGATTATTCTAGATTAATTCAATGATATGTCCATATTCAATTTTGAAGGTAGTTGAATTGATATTTTCAACTTATTGGCTTATTGGTGGAGGATCAGGATAATCATTGGTCAATTCTTCATTATCACCGAGGGGTACTGAATACTATGGATTTTCGATTTATATTTTTGGAGATGAAACGCAAAAGGAACTAGTCAGGGGCGGCGAAATGATTTTTGAAGTAAGGTGGGGGTGGGATGGGGCTGGATCGGACGATGGATAGTCGTCAATATGACGGGCCGACCATGATTCGGCAAGTCGTACGAAAATTTTAAATTCCAGGGTCCCAAAACCCCCATTTCCATGCATCTGAGCGGATATTTTGAGATGTTTCAAGACATGTATTTGATAGATTTCACACTTCGAGAGGCGTTACTAAACGTCAGTAATGCATACAGGTGAGGTCTATTTATCAGCTTTGGTCGTAATGACCAAAGCTGATAAATAGACCTCACCTGTATGCTTTACCAGACGTTAACAGCAATTATACTGGCTGTGGATTATCTCGTCTGAGGTGGATTTTGGTACTTATATGTCTAAAAGGTTACGATCAATTTCAGTTAACCAATTTCTAAGACTGCATACATTTTAGCGTTTGCTGCCACTTACTGCAAAAATTGATCCGAAATCCATCGAAACTGAACCAGTACGAGAGAAACATAGATGGCGAAAATATAAGGGAGGCTCTGGATCCGCCCCTAGTTTCACCAGTCATTGGGTATGTTAAAATATATGCATACAAAAAAATATGGCCCGGCAAAAAAGTGTGTGTGTGGGGGTGGGGGGTGGGGGGGGGGGGGGGGCTGAAGCTGGTGCAGGTGTTGTTGAAAAGATTAACAGTGTAGTGTAGGACACGATCTGTTATAGTTGATCACATATCTTATCCTAAAAACTCTTAACTCCTTGCATTCTGCTGGTGGATAATCCTGTCCCGAACAGGATTTCTCTTGCTACTAAAATAAGTATTATTTGGGCGTATTTAATCGAATTTTCTCCCCGTAAATAGAATGAATGTTTTCACAAATGATCTCTTGAGTTAAATTAAGATATATTTTTCAGCAAATCTGGTCATAGCCGCTTCGCTCTGGAGAATGTTTCACTCATGCGAACCATTGATCTCCATGCAACGGAATTGCCGAAACGCCCAATTGGTCACATATAGAAATATGTCTCAGTCGCCATCATCTTATGAGAAGGGCGAATATTGCCATAAAAAACAATTCCCACCCCACCCCCACCCCCAGATAAAATGTGAGAGTTTTGTGACGCCTCACAACCGCTGATCACTTTTTAAAGAATATACTTTTTTATCTATTGACGAAAGTGCATTTTTTGATTTGATTGGTTGATAGATACGTGGTATGAGACCTTATTCATTGAAACCCACGATACGTCCGCCCAGCCACTGACAAATTTCCCATACCCAGTGGAAGCCTCGTTCCGAAATCTACAAATTGTCCATACCCCGTAGAAGACCCTCCAATGTGGGGTTCATAAGCTATGTTTTTGAGACAAAAAAGAAAAAAAGAAATTCAATAATTTTTTTTATACCAGTCATATCGGCATATTTTCACAAAGACTCTTTTGCCCAAAAATTCCACAGAAACCTGTATGACTCAACAATGGAAGATAAAAGATCTCATGCTGTGTGTGTTCACACATGAAATAGATTGTACTTCTAAAACGGAAAGTCAATAGATAAATTCGTTACCCCGTGTCGGATCACGTGGTACGGGTTTTTACCTACCCGAAGCCAGCCGTATCCCATTCGGCCTTCGGCCTCATGGGATACGGCTAGCTTCGGGTAGGTAAAAACCCGTACCACGTGATCAGACACGGGGTAACTAATAATGTCTGTGAAAAATGAGTATGCTGGCGATGTGTACATTTTTTCGAGGCAATATAAATTAATTATTTACAACCTATTTCAGTTATTATTGACAAATTGGATTGGAAAGTTGATAGTTGTTGATAGTTTTCCTGCTTGGTAACAGTCACAGCGTAACAGCTTTCACGTCATCAAACGTTATCAATTGTGGGAGTTATCGCATTGATTGACCTGGAGCCATCTTGAGGGGGTAGATTGAGTTTCGACGTTTTTGTATAGAGATCATTTCTGCAAAGAGAGAGTGAGCGCCATAGACCACTGTCTAAATGGATGCGGTTTGAATCAACTTAGGCGAGCGCTCGTTTGGTAGAGTTTAGAGATGAAACCCAATGTAACAAACAAAACCGACTTGGCCTATATACAAAAATCTCCATCCAAATTTATTATGTTTTCAATTTTTTGTCTCAAAACATAACTTATGATCCTCATTGGAGCGAGCTCCTTGACCTCGTTCCAATGAGGAGTCATAAGCTATGTTTTTGAGACAAAAATTAAATTTTTTTAGTAATTCATGAATTTAGTTTGCAAGTATCGTCTGCTACCCGAAATGGGTAAAGGGTTAAGAATGACCATTTCCAGCCACTGATACAGTATGATGATCATACAAGTAAACAAGTATGTCAGCAAGTAACTTGCATGCTTCACTCTGTCTCATATAATTGATGTGAGTGAGTGGGACAATGTTTGCCTGTTTTGTAGGAAGTTTGTTCCTCTGTTAACCCATATAATACAGTAGTTCAAAAGTAACGGTTAATCGATCAATTACTTTTTGGATCGATCAAGATGTTGATCATTGATTAATCGATTAATCGTTTAACCGTTTCAGCTCTAGTAGAGTTCCATTTTCAAATAGTTTATACATATTACACAGAGCACCTAACTGCTGCAAATTACTGGGTACACGTCAAATTATATTTAGCGTCACATCTTGTAATTTAATCAAAATTAGTATGTCATTCTCTTCTATTGCCACATTTCAGCATCTCGCTCAGGATTACATAAAGTGACGTCATAGACATGACTATTGACGTCAGTTTGGTTAGCATGGTAGCACGCGTGAGCGGCTATGCCGTGATGCCATTACTATGGTGATGCATCCCCAGAATGTGTGGTGTTAGTTGAACGTGTTACTAGGGCGTGTTGAACGGGACAAGTAGGTGAGAATAGTGCGAAATCCCCCCCACCCTCCCATACACACACACCAAAACGAGATTTGACAACAGTTTTGTATAGGCTACAGTATTGTGAAGCATGTACTACCATGTTTTCTGTGGCATGATTCGGAATGAGCTTGATTCACAATTTTAATATGCAGGGGTAGCACAATCCGCATTTTTTCTCCCTGCTTCGGTCATGTTTTTCTCTACTACTGGACCTGTTCCAGCTAGAGTGTGACTTTTATCTCCACCGAACTTATTATGTTTTACTCTTGGCACTATGGTTGTGTTGTTCCATGAGTTTTCATGAGTTCACAGCGAAGGCGTGTCCCCATTTTAGTTTATTCTGCGCCGGGGTAGCGACTTATAGTACAATTCAACCACCTACTACCTTTCACTGTACATCTCTATATGTGACATGTTATAGTGCCGTGTTCTGTATATTTCAGCAGCGACAGAGTTTTTGTTACTATTCGTACACCTTAAAATCAATTGGATCAAAAACCAACTCAAATCAACTGGCTTGAGTGAATATGAACCCAGTTGATTTGGGTTGGTTTTTAACAACACTGATTTTAGAGTGTAGGTTTTCCATACTGTTCTGGATACTCCTGGTGTGTTCTGAAAACTCCGGTTCTTGTTCCAAATATCCAAAGGATGTATATTTTATCCACGGTTTATATGGACCATGCACATCGCTTCTTTAGAATTTAGTCAACCAAGGAACTCGCACCATTTACCATAGCCTCGTCCACTATCATTTCATACGCTACGCAGACTGACAGTTTATGTTTGTCCACATGAGGCAATGTGGTCATTTTCTGCAATTGTATTTTCTACCTATTAATATCACAGACTAAAATGAATCATTAACATTTCAAAAGATATGGCAATTTGCCGTATGGCAAATTGCCATATCGTTTGCCATCTGGCAAATTGCCACATTTTTGGGTATGCTAATGGTTCATTTCAACCCATTTAAAGTCGTAACTAGAAAATACAGCTCTGGGCGGTACAGTTGTGGAAGTTTTGTGGAATTGGCCCCTGGTCAAATGGCAATAGTGCAACCGCAAAGGGGTATTACCAACTTTTCTTTCCTTTTCGTTTCTTTTCTTTTGTTTTTCATTTCATTACTACATTTTCTTTTCCCTTCTCTTTTTCTTGTTCTCCGCATTTCGGTAATTTTTCATTTTCCCACTGTCTATTATTCTTTATTTAGTTTTGGTAATAAGATTGTACATATCTACACATTTTGCCGCAAAGCGAAGTCTCTGTATTTATATCTGCATATAGTTGGGAGAGGAGAGTTTTCTGAGTGGAATGCTCTTGTTCTTCTCCAATCCCAGTTTGTCTTCTATATTGGCAAATAAAATATGTTTAATCAAAAAACGGTCGTCGTGTAGAGGTCAAAATCCACGCGTGCGTTAACAGTGAATCTCCGACATAAAATAATCGAATCGTCATGGGATTTTCAAAGAATGACGCACCGGGTACGACCGGGTGCTTCTTTCATTGAATATGTGCTAAAACTACTGATTATTGACTGAGAAAAGCGCGCGAGGGCATCGCTGCACCATTCACGGCGACTCTACTTTATTTAGGTATTTGTGAACCACGGTACGTAACCGATTGGTCTTCGGCACCCCTTTTTCATCATGTATTGTTATGCTGCCCATGAGGGAACGACTCGATACTGTATAATCTAAAAACCTCATGTCGTCATCCGGGTGTTTGGTGTTTTCGCGGAGCGACTACTATTCTATTCTATTCTTTTATTTACCGATATGTAAAATATAAAACTCAATACATTTACAGAATAATGTTGTAATACATATACATGCCGATGGGGGACCGCATAGCCAGATTGGCTGTCTTCTTGCTATCCCCAATGTAGAAAATATAATTGGAGCAACATCATATCAGACGGAGTATACAGTCGGGAAGAAAGACAGACAGATCCTTTTGAACTAAGGTTGAATTGTTGCATTGTCGTTTGAGTAACAAGACTCTTAACCCTTTACCCAACGCAGACGATATAAAAATTTATTATATTAAATAACATTTTTTTAAATTTTTTAAAAAATTTCAACAAAACCATATCATGTGACCCCTCGTTGGAACGAGCTCGTCGAGCTCGTTCCAACGAGGGGTCACATGATATGGTTTTGTTGAAATTTTTTTAAAAATAATATTTTTTCAACTGCTGAATTTGCATATTACGCGGGCGGATGCGGCCGATTCGTTGGGTAGAGGGTTAATAATAGCAATGATGTTTTAAAATACATTGAAAATAATATTATACTATCTTAAGACAGGTTTCGCCTCCGATCCCTTTTTCATCGCCTGAAGTTACGAGAAAATATCTTCGTGTGGGTTCACCGCACGCTCCATACGTCATAATTCGGATATTTGAGAGACACGTTTCGTGGATGGACTAATTCTACATCCAATCTTTGATTGATTTGGCCTTTCACAACCCTTTGTCATCGTAAACGTCTATGCCCACCAGGAAGGTTCGCAGTGACGTCTTACCCCGATCTGCAGTGACCCTAATCCAGTATTTTAGAATTAGTTCACAATTTGTTTCAGAAGTGGAGAATGCTACAACTTCGTAATCCATGGTCTTGTTACAAAAGACAAAAAGTACACATTGCATCCTATTTGTTTTTGTCTGTTAGTTTGGGTTTTTTTTTGTTTGGGTTTTTGTTTTTTTTCTGTTCTCTGGTACAATCATCTTCTTCGGCATACAAATGCACTGCTCGGGAACAATTTGTTCAGTATACCAAACAGATCGGATTTGCAATGGACAGAAAAGGGCGGGTGGGCAGAGAAAATGATAATTTTTCCCCAGAGTGAAATGTTAACAAAATAAAGAATCGGACACTCCTTGCCACATCACAATATAAGAATATTGCAAAACGTGCTACCTAAGATGACGGCCTTGTAGCAAGCAGGTTTTAATATAAATGTAGGACTTATCACCTCTTACCAAACAGATTGAATCCTCTTCGAGCGTATCCAACAATGCTCAGCGGATGTGAGTGATCCGCGGTTACTATAATCAATGTATCGGATTTGTCAGTGATTTCCTTTGCAATTTTTACGGCTTCTTCCATCGCAAGTGTATCATAAAGTGCTTTCTTCGCGAAGTTAGCATGATGGGCGTGATCAATACGTGCACCTGAAAGAGATATTAGAATATTAATGTAAACCACCCAGATCGCACTCCAAAAATTAACATCCGATTTGTACGTTACTTATATTTTGAAACAAGCACTCTCTGGGGTCTTTATGTGAGATGCTCGAACTCTATATATATTTAACAAAAAATAGTCATCAAAGATAATTTTCTTGAGATATAGAGGATATGGAATGAGTGTTTTTCTCATATAATATTTATGAAACGAGTCTAAGAATTTTCCGTTTGGGCTTGCTTCTGGCGAGCCCAAACGGAAAATTTGGACGAGTTTCATAAATATTATATGAGAAAAACACTCATTTCATATTCTATTTATATTTATCGTATGACACACACACACGCACAAATTAGCCACTTAGTATAACTTTTTCACCTATCACCTAACTTGAGTTGCAGACGGCACTTGGAAAAAACATCCTCGTATAACTAAACATTTTCACTTTTTGCTTCCAAAACATAGGTTATGACCCCCTCATTGGAACGACCTCGTCGAGCTCGTTCCAATGAGGGGTCAAAACCTATGTTTTGGAAGCAAAAAGTGAAAATATAAAAAAAAATGAATGGCGTTTTTCTTGTAGGTAAAAGATTAATGCAATATAACCCACCCTAAATAGGACAGATAACGTAAATTCTCCCTACTGAAATTATGCAAATGTCACCCAACTGTATTTTGTGTAGCCCATCAAATTGTCCAGTTTTGAAATCGACCAATGAAAGCTCCCAACTCTAATTATGCAAATTATGAAAATGTGGCCCAGTTATATTTTGTTAAGCCAATCAAATGGTTTAGTTTTGAAATTGGTCAATGAAATTGACGGAAGGCTTTATTTATCACTGATCAATTTGAAAACAAAATTCAAATGTTTTAAAGTGAACAAAACGAACGAGTCATATGATAAATAAATTTATTCATCTCAGAAAATTTCTGAAGAGAAGAATTCATTGAAATATATCAAGTATAATTATCCTTGACGACTATTTTTGTTAAGTACATATATTGTGCACAGATGTTACGCGTGTTCTTTTAGGATTATATATATACAGTTCATGTGTCTTTCATGAAAACCAACCCACTCTCTAACAGAAAGTTTATACTGTTCACGAAGTCAGTACAACCATTTAGGAAATGTTATCTCAGAAGACATTTTCTAGGACATGTAGAATCAACTCTTGTGTAATCTTATTTTGGTGCATTTTCAACCCCTGGAACTTTGACTTGGATAGCATTCATTGATAACCAAGTTTATTATATGCTAGCTTGTGAATTATCGCAAACTATCTAAAACATACTTCTCGATATCTATCGACTCGATAGATATCGATAAAATATTCCTCGTTGGCTTCCTAAATGACGTCATTACGTCACCTTGAAGGAACGATCAGCTGAACTTTGTTATTGTTTTGAAACGTACGCATTTCTCGTCGAATTGGGCTGAATATTGTACAATAGAATGTCTCGTAGCATATAATAAAAAAGAAAATCTACTCTATTTTAGTCAGTGGTGGGAATTATCTCATGAGTGTGGACCTGAAAGTTTTATTTTTCGCGAACGCTTGCGCTCGTAAAAAATAATACTTTCAGGTCCACACGATGATTTTTCAGGAGCTCCCTAAATAACATTACGCTTCGGCGCATGACGTCACATTGAGCGCCGCCTTGAAGGAACGAGCAGTAGCTTTTTTGTTATTGTCTTGATCGAATTGGGCTGAATATTGCGTATTAAAATGTCGCGTGGCATATAATAAAAATTCGTGTGGACCTTAAAGTATTATTTTTCACGAGCGCAAGCGCTCGTGAAAAGTAAAACTTTCAAGTCTACACTCATGAGATAATTCCCGATATTCACCAAAACAGCGTAGATATTATCCATATTTTATTCTGTTGATTATATTTTATAACACTACTGCATACGCCTTCGGTGGCAAAAAGTACCACAAAGACCGACAATGAAATTTGGAACATGAGTGTCCTAGACTGGGGCATGGTTATTCGGTATAATAAATATTACACAAATATAGACTTTTGTGTGGTGAATAGGGTGTGATATGAACCTAAAAAAACTTAAATTGACCACCTCGTATCCTCTATGTCTTTGTTCGATGTAGTCACATATTTCCTGCAAACAAGCCAAATGTACATCAAATATAGCGTATCTTATTTTATTCTCTTAAAATCTATCTTTTTAGAACCCTAGGTTAATGGCTTCAAAAGAAACTGTTCCAGAGTCCAGATGCCACAATTTGAAAAAAGTCTTCACATTCTGTGATTATAGCTTTTGTGGTTTTTGATATTTTTTTATTCCGATATCATGATGATGTTAATAAAATAACATATTTTCCCATACAGTTCTTACATTTGGTTTTACAGACAAAATTGGGCCATGTAAATCGTCAGGAAACAAACCCACATGTGTCTCCCAGCGCACTGTTTCTGTTGGAATGTTGTGTTAGTGAAGCACATAACCGCACTTCACTCACCATGGGGCACTTTCGTCATATCAGAAGTTATGATGTTATGCAATATGTTAGAATAAGAGAATGCATGTTCCAACACAATTTAGTCCTGGTAGATACCAAAGCTGCAAATTACATCAAAATGCCAAGAATTCAAATTATGTCCTTCATTGAGGTCTATCTCACCTTTGTCTGATTTCCTTGTTTGGTCGAAAAAGAAGAGATAGACATCACTTCAAGATTTTTGTCGAGTTTTAGCTGTTCAATAAAACCAGCGTAAGGTTGGCTGACTTTTTTCTCACTTTGCAGGAATAAATGATTTTTTTTTTGTAAACTACCATACAGAATTCAATGGTGTTATTAAGTAAAGATAAGGGATCACTTTATCTTAGTATATCATATTCTTTGAATACTGGGAAACGAACGTTACACTTCACGCAGTTATGAAAATTCAAACAATTTTGGCAAAAGAACACTCACAGAAGAGATGTCAAAATGTTTCCATTCTTTTTTCACTGCAGAATGTACACAATTCCGTTTCCGAAAGTTTACATTTGTAAAGCTTCGCATTTGTAGAAACAATTCGATGAAAAATTTCAAACTGTAGATTTTCTAGGTACGTGATATCTGTGGATGAAAATGGGATTCTCTATAAAAGTCTCCAGCCAGAAGGCCGTTTAATTTATATCTAGAATCTCATTCCATTTACTTTACAGACCCAACGGTGGTAAGGTGGACCGATGTAGAAATTGTGTATAATGTACGCGATATATCTTTTAGGTATACATCAACCTATCACTATTTATCTTCGTAATCGTTAATAGTTTTTCATATTTTGTATTGTAATTTTTGAAGACTTTGGAATTTTATTTATTTATTTATTTATTTATTTATTTATTTATTTATTTATTTATTTATTTATTTATTTGTGTTTAAGGTGACATATTTCTGCACAATGGTTAAGTGTGACCGCACTAATAACGCCCTGGTAAAATTTGAATGGAGTTTTATGTTGTATGTGTTGGAGAAGTCCGAATATGTCAAGAAACTCTAAGTCTTGTGTGTTTGTATTTGATAATCTCTCAGAGGGAAAAATTATTTCGTCCGTATGGATTTGTCTTGTTACAATTTATGGGAGAGTGCAGGCACTCTCCCATAAATTGTAACAGAGTGCAGGCACTCTCCCATAAATTGTAACAAGAAAAACCATGTGAACAAATTTTTATCACCAAAAGTAATTTATCGCTCTTCCAATTAAGAGAATATTGTAAGGTCATTTTTTTATCTCCACTTGCTTCCATTTTAGGCAGAAAATCCAATTCAAACATTTTTCTCCTTTTCTTTAAATGCATCAAAGGATCTGCACCACCCCACTTATCTAATTTGCACATCAGATCTTTGGTCATTAATATAATATTAGAACGTTTCTTTTCATGTTCTATAGGTCGATAGCACCTGAGTTTCTGTGATTTCTGAAATAAAACCTGAAGCAGCGAAGTCACAAGTGCCGTCGATTTGGGAGTTTCTGTATCACCAAATGCCAGTGTTTACAATTGCATCATGCTGTTCATGTTATAATTCATTATTAGTGCTTTTGTGACAAGTGGTATAATGAAATATAAATTCATGTTTCTTGGACGACGACAGTTGTTAGAATTAAGCGGAGTGAAACAATTTATTTTGAACTTGAGGCGGAGGCTCAGTGAGGTCGAGGAGTACTAAACTTGTGGAAATATAATTGCTTGAAGTCATAACTCATATTCAGGATTCACTGAAGTGGTGAACAACACGTGAGTTTTTAATATTTCTGATTCTTTTGAATTCATTATTTAAAGTTAAAATTGAAAACACACCCACTGAAGATGACATATTTGTCGGTAAGTTTGTGCCTATCGGTGACGAAAACAGTTAAACAGACACGGCGCCAGTGTTTGGTGTTGAGAAATTCCAATCAAAGCATGCGAAATCGACGCTGATCAATGGAAGTGGAGCTTACATTTTCTTTGTTCTCTTGTCTCCAGGGAAGAACGTTCCGATAGTACCTGTGTTTCGCCCCAAAACTCCAGTACTATGACTTTTAGAAGGTGTCAAATTAACCAATCACGGCTGATGTTACAAACGTGAGGCATAATAAATAAGTTTAAAGTGGTTAAAAACCCATCTAAATTAAGTTCAACTGGCGATAGACCATTTTCCATTTCCAGACTTCAGCTGTGGAAGTCTCTTCCAAACAGTCCAGAAGAAATGGGTTCTCTAGAATCACTCAAGTCGGGTATTATAACATACCTTTTCCAAAAGACACTTTGTAATTTTGTACAACCATTGCGCATCATGTCGTCGCATGATAACCATAAGGTTCTATCTTCCACAGGAAGTTCACACACGACGATGTGTGGATTTAACCCTTTACCTAACCTGAAAAGCAGACGACACTTGTAAAACAAATTCTTGAATAACTAATTTTTTTCATTTTTTTGTCTCAAAAACATAGGTTATGACCCCTTATTGGAACGAGCTCGACGAGCTCGTTCCAATGAGGGGTCATAATCTATGTTTTTGAGACAAAAATTAAAAAATAATGAAAATTAATTGGCGATTTTTGAGAATAGCGCGGGCCGGTTTTGGCCGTTACGTTGGGTAAAGGGTTAATGCTATAAAATGCTTACTATTATTATTACAACATGTTTTTGCACAACGTATATTGTACATGTTCGCAATGTGTAGAAAGTTGTACTGGACGATTAGTGGGGATTTGTTGGGAATTGTAGTGTAAATAGGCGTAGTTGGAAACAGTCTGATATAAACACATAACGTGAAAAATGACTTTTTATTATACATGTTGTATAACGGGTAGATGTAAAAATAACCGAATGTTCTTCTGCCCAAAACGACATCTTGAATCGTAAACAACTTCTTGATTTGCTCTCCTTAAAAATGTGTGGCGGTTAAGGCCGATGACATTAATTGCTCGAATAATACTGATTTGAAGTCAATAAAGTTAATGGAATTCATTTTTGACTAAATTTGCAAGTTTCTGTGAATTTATATAAGTTCTGTAGCTCAAACTGGATATCCGCATGAGACTGTTCTCGCTATGACACTGTCTGCCGAAATTGTTTATGTCTGTCGGGAAGATTGTTAGCCGCCCGAACGCCAACATTTTTTCTGAAGGCCTCTCATTTGAAAAACATGTCGGCCATTTAATGAACCCACAGTTTGCATTATGAAAAAATACCGTTATGTTTCATATATATCCTTCGTATGAAAGTGCTCTGTCAGATTGAATAAATTTACTTGAAGGCGAGAGTATACGGACTTTTGTCACAAACGAAAATCGTTCGTTTAGTCCCACAAAGTAGATCTTTTGTTTCTAAGGCCATTTTTTGCAAAAGTGTACGTTGGCGGGCGGTTTTTCTATTTTTATTTTTGTAATTATTTCTTTGCCATCGAAAGTCAATGTTCTTGGTTTGTTTTGTGTTTTAGGCCTCATAATCTACAGAATAGAATGGGTGGTGGTGTATTTCTTCCTTTGAGTTCAAGAAGGATTTGGAATGCTTTGCTCCCAAGGGACAAATTTATCAATTTTATCAACTTGGGTAAAATATCAGACCATTTAATTTTTATTTTTTAAGTTTCCATTGGCTATAAAAAGAGAGCATGCTGCAGTCAAAAGGAACATGCGGGAGGGCCTGAGAAACAGATTTTTAACTTTTAAGGCCTTATTATTATAATTTTTAAGAATTACTTCCGTTAAACGAAAGTAATTCTTCAAAATAATAGTAAAAATGAACGTGTCGGGTGTGTTTCGTTAATTATTATTTTTAAGAAAAAAACTGAGTTAGTTGTCAAGTGCGTACCGACGGTCAAATACTGTCGGAACATTTTACCTCTCGACACACCACGTCGAAAAAGTTTGATATCCTAGCTTCAGGCCTGAGCGGTCAGCAAATATATATCCTTACCCAAACTCAGTATTAACTCATTACCTTGCATTTTATATTGAGAACAAGGTGTCACGTGTCATATTATATCCATGTTAGCAAAATTGCAGCAATCGTCTATCACGAAAAACTCAAAAGGTAATTTTAAAAGAATCAAAAGTACATTTTTCTTATTTCAAGCAGATTAATTAAAAAGCTGCACACCGATGTTGAAATATTAAAATTTCAAAACACTGATATTTCCCGCAATGCAACTAAGAAGTTATACAATTCAATCTTGTTTACAGAGCTCATTTCGCTCTGTCAAACTAGAATGAATTGATTAAATTCTGAATTACATTATGGGAAAATGTTGCAATTTGAATTTTTGTACTTTTATCATGAGTGTGCAGAGGGTTAAATAATTAGTTAATTTAGCAATTAACCCTTTACCCAACATACCGCTAAAAACCGGCCAGCTCGTCGAGCTCGTTCCATCGAGTGGACATAATCTATTTTTTGGGGACAAAAAATGAAAAAAAAATAGTTATTCAATAATTTGTTTTTGCAAGTGTCGTCTGCTTTTCATGTTAGGTAAAGTGTTAAAAATCTCTGTGATGACGTATGCTTATGTAACTTTTCCTCCTACTTTGTAGTACTCCAAACTGGGAAGTTGTGACCAACATACTTAGTATAGTTCTATAATTGGGTTTTGCAGCCCAACCTTGTAGTATAGGCTGTTGGGTTTGAACCTTCTGGCTTTTACAGGATGTATTCTCGTAATTGCTTAGAGTGCCATGTCATCATCAATCATAACATCATCAGTTAGTTTGTGAGTAGGGACTTGTGAATCTCCGATTTCGGGTAGTATTGAATCCAGAATCAAATCAGGCTGACGATTTTGAATCGAATTGAATCTCGAATCTCTCACCGCTCTTCAAGTAGTCGATATTGCATCTTCTTTCAACCGCATATATTGCCAGTCTCTACTCCAAAATTGCATACAACTGCGACTCGTCTGTTTTGGTCAGTCAATCCAAAAAGCGGAATATTCGTTTTGAGAGTTTCTGTCCTCCCTCTCCATGTCTGTCCATTTCGAAAAGGACTTAGAAATAAAAAACAACTATAGTGCATTAAAGGACGGACTCTGCGTTGTAGGAAAGCGTTCAAAGAGCTCTTCCCAACCATTAATTAGAGAGTTCAACTGTGCGCGATAATCTATTAAACCTCCTACATATATATTTATATTACCTCCTACAAGTATCTGGGAATTCCATTGGTTCAAAGACGTCACATGCAGGCTGCTTATAAAACCATATACTGTTTGTCAACATCAATATACGCTGACAGCTGTGGGTAATCTCCCATTTGTTCATTGATTATTCAAAATGGCGGCAGCCGATAAACGCTTCAAGTTGAAAGATTGAGTGTTGGAAGCCCATATTTGGTCTGAAGTGCAGGTTGGGCAACTTAAAAGGCTTCATATTCTGTGTGTCATGTTACCTTTGAAATGAAACTGTTTGGTATGTATGAATTTGCCTACAGGCACTCTCCCATAAATTATAACAAGGCAAAGACACGTGAACACATTGTGAGAATTCTCTCATTTAATTTTGATCGCTGTTGTTATTAGGTATGTGCATCGATGCAGCAGTCGGTAAGATATATTCGTTACACAGTTTGTTGGTAGCCTAATATGGTATATATGGTGTATGGCTTCGCTCTCGTCCAATATGAAATTAACTGACACCATATATACCATATTAGGACACCTACAAACTGTGTAATTAATAATATCTGAAGAGATGAATGCATCGAAAATATATCAAGTGAAATTATCATTGACGACTATTTTGTGTTATATATGTCCTCCCTACATGGTAATGGTGGGCGTTTGGTGGGATAAGGGTGAGATATTACATTGTTAGGAAAATATATTATTGAGACAAAATTTTGACATTTTACCTTCTACAAAGAGAAAGAACCCTTTCTCATTTTTTTGAAGAATTTCAATTGCCTTCTGTGTCATTTCGGCTATGCTAGGTTCTCCATTCACGTCTCCAGTGTCACGATCTAATTCGTAAGCCATGCTATTATGACTGAATAAGCCTAATGAAATAAAAATAAAGCACATATAACGATAAGAGAGGTAAATATAGCCCCATTAGTATGGAATATGCACGATTATTTCCAAATGAAACAAAATACTACGTTTTGATTGGCTGAGAGGTACGGTGTAACTTGCAATCCACAGTAGCTTTTTTTTAACCACAGTTTAACCCTTTACCTAACGTAAAAACCAAAACCTGTCAGAGCTATTCTCAAAAATACCCAATTAATTATTTTCATTATTTTTTTCATTTTCTGTCTCAAAAACATAGGTTATGACCCCTCGTTGGAACGAGCTCTTCGAGCTCGTTCCAACGAGAGGTGATAACCTATGTTTTTGAGACAAAAAATGAAAAAAAATAGTTATTCAAGAATTATTTTTGCAAGTGTCGTCTGCTTTTCAGGTTCAGGTAAAGGTTTAAAAACAAGAATATATAATATCAGGCTATATGGCTAAAAAAGTACCCATTTTTAATTATTAATTCATACCTCCTGTTCGGTTATGTTAGAACAAAAATAAAAATAAATACAGGGGAAATTTAATATTTATGTGTAATAAAATATTACAGATA
The DNA here is from genome assembly GCA_031216915.1 of Pictodentalium vernedei. Lineage (NCBI taxonomy): Eukaryota > Metazoa > Mollusca > Scaphopoda > Dentaliida > Dentaliidae > Pictodentalium > Pictodentalium vernedei. The sequence continues at coordinate 333,698,111 of CM062290.1, forward strand.
TGGATGTCATTGAGCCAGTTCCATTGACATCCATATTTGTCTGATTTTATTAAGAAACTTACAAAGTACAAATTTCCTGTCAGTATTTTTCCACAATTTAGGTTAAAGTATTAAGTGCGCCAAAATTCTTGGAACTTAATCCGTTTACATCGGTCTGGGAACTCATATACCATTCGGCTTCGCCTCCGGGTACGTGAGTTTCCAAACAGGTGTAAATTCCCATACACGCTGAAAAAACAATGATAACTAATATTATTACAACTCTGAATTAATTTGGGTTCTCATTTTCCAGCAAGCTCATGTAATTCTGACAGGGTGCCATATTGGTCATACACGGCATGCACATTTGTTTTTGTTGGAGGGTAATGTGTTCCTTACAAGCATATGTAAAAATTTTATTTAACACTGAAATACCCATAGACATCTATTGAGGCACTATGGGTTTCAGTGTTATAGGATTTCAATGTTATGCATGTTGTGGGCAAGTTTTTAGCTTAGAGAAATCGAAAAAGGAGAGGGTCATTGGACGTAAACTTTATGGCGTAAATTTTATTTAACACTGAAATCCCCATAGGCACCCATGGAGGCATTTGGGCGTTATGGGATTTCAGTATCATGCAAGTTGTGCACAAGTTATTAGCTAAGAGAACTGAAAAAAGGAGAGGGTCATTGGGCATAATGCCATGGCGTAAATGGGGGTCTATGGGGATTTCAGTGTTAAATAAAATTTACGCCATAAATTGCACACCTAATGGCCTTCCCTTATTACTCTTGTATGAATAAAAGGTACATCATCTCCATTGCCTACGTGGGTAAACGATGGCGCTGTGTACTAAGGCGTACTGCATGCCGATGGTGCTCTTGTCTCCAACCAATGCTAACCCTTCTTGTACGGAGTTAGTACGTTGGGAAGTCTGGCAGTTGCTCGCAGTTGCTTGGCGTTTCTCTCCGGGTACTCCGGCTTCGTCCACCCGTAAAACTGCCCGACACGAGGTGACCCTGGCGGTCACAAGTGTCGTAAGACCCCAATGAATAAATAAATAAAAATAAATAAATAAATAAATAAATAAATAAATAAATAAATAAATAAATAAATAAATAAATGTAGTATAATACACAATGGAAAGTGCTTCTCAGCACATAAAAATATGCACACATATAAAATACCACACGACATGTTCTAAAATAACACAGTGCTGTTTTCAGTGGACAGAGAACACTGTGGGTCGCCCCAGGGTCGAAATTCTCTATCCGCATTTCTGCTCAAAATACTGTACATCGCCCGTCGAAAAAGAAATGTGGAAACTTTGTATCTCAGATGCTATTTTCGTTTATTTTTCTTGATTCATTCGCGATTTCACATTATTTTATTTACAAAATCTTGATACGAAAGTAGGCCCTGCGAAGCCATGAGGTTCGACTCGATTTCGGATCTTAAGTTGCTATTCGGTTCGATTCAAAATCAACTGCCCAATTCGTTTTCTTTCGAATCTTTTCTCATGAATATAGTTTGGTATCAGTCATCTTCGCCATCTCACAAAACATGCCAACCGCACACTAATTTCAGTCCGAATTGTCACTACCACTGTTGAAAGAAAATTTAAGGTTTCTAAACAGCGTTGATGATGCTCTGCTGCTAGCGACTAGCGCCGTGAAGTGCCTAGTACCGGCGATTCTCACTGTTCCTGTTTTTGAAATATAATCCTTTCTGGGTAATAATTCAACTACAAGGGGCGCAGTGGCGTTACGGTAACCGGATCTCGTCAGATCACCGAAGTTAAGCAACGTCGAGCCCGTTTAGTTCTTGGATGGGTGGCTGTCTGAGCAATCGATTCGGATTCTCCCGCGTTGTGTCCTTGGGCAAGGCACTTAACCCCGACTGCCCACATGGGGCACGATGACGCCGTGTACTAAGGCGTACTGCATGTCGATGGTGCACATGTCTTCAACCAATCTGACTCTGCCTGTACCTAGGGCTGCACGATATTCAAAACTGAATACCGGTATCGGTATTTAGAAAAATACCGCCGTATACCGGTATATCGAAAACTGTTCAGATATATGAACACAAGTACCACAAGCGAGACTCGAGGCATCACAATTGGAACGAATTAGAATGCCTTGATGATGCGGTTCGAAAAACCTTTACACACGCAGACGATATCAAAATTTATTATTTTCAAAATTAGTTTATCAGATTTTCCCAAAAGATTTCAACAAAACTATATCATGTGACCCCTTGTTGGAACGAGCTCAACGAGCTCGTTCCAATGAGGGGTCACATGATATAGTTTTGTTGAAATTTTTAAAATTTATTTTTTCAACTGCTGAATTTGTATATTACGAAGGCACAAGCAGACGATTCCTTGGATCAAAGGATAATATTATTCATTCGGGGCTACAGTTAGAAAACTCAAGACATCTTGAAAATTAAATTGTGGGTAAATAAATAATGCCGATAAACCGATATTTTTGTAATTACACCGGTATTCAATCGATATTGATTTGAATACCGGTATATATCGGTTTATCGATACACCGTGCAGCCCTACCTGTACCGCAGTGCGGAGTGACGATGTTGGGGAGCTGGCAGCTGCTCGTCGTTGCTCGGTGGTTCTCTCCGGGTACTCCGGCTTCCTCCGCCCGTAAAACTGTCACCGACACGATAGGACCCTTTACCAAACGCAGACGATTTCAAATTTATTATTTTAAATATCATTTTTTAAATTTTTTCAAAAAAATTCTACAAAACCATATCATGTGACCCCTCTTTGGAACAAGCGCGACGAGCTCGTTCCAAAGAGGGGTCACATGATATGGTTTTGTTGAAATTTTTCGAATAGTAATATTTTTTCAGCTGGAAAATTTACATATCACGCGGGCGGATGCGGGCGATTCGTTGCGTAAAGGGTTAATTATGTAGTTAGAATATTTTTCAATCAGTCGGGACTTAGGTCATCACAGTCAAATAAGGTTTACAGTCCCTCTCCACAATGGGTCATTTTCAAGATGCCCCTGATTCGATTCGAGGTTCGATTTCGAATAATGGACCTGATTCGATTTGAGATTCGAATTGAATAAAACATGTGTGATTCGCAGGGCCCTAATCAAAAGATAAGGTTGCTCGTACTTTCAAATTCTTATTTCAAATAGACAAACATACCTAGTACATAATCTGTATCTGCTGTGTTAATGGACTTAAAGCCTGCCTTATCCCAAACATACTTATATTTCAGATTTCTTGATTTCTTTTCGTCCTCCCAGTACTGGAAATTATATAAACAAAAAGTTTAACGATCTTCAGATAAGGAAAAAGATAATTTTCCGTCGGAAATAAGTTCTACTGCATTTTAAACTCTTAGTTGCCACTACTTCGTAATGAAGAAGGTATCTGTCAACAGTTTTGAGGGTATATATGCATATATGTTAAATTTAACAAGAGAGAAACGATCAGTGCTCTATGCCACATATTTTCAGTGAAACTATTGTCCCATGTTGCTATCGTCTCCATTTAACATTGGTTTTACGTAGACTGATCACGTTGCTGATCCATCGACGTAGATTTTGGTCAGATCCAAAATATGACTCTAGAATCGTTGTTTGGTGGTCAATACTGAGTTGTATCTAACATTCATATAGATTTTGGCTGGAAACCACGAGAAGCGGTACGTATCACATAATGTGTTCCGATTCCGTATCATATAGGCGACTCATTCTGATTCCGTGTTATATAGACGACTCGTTTCCGGTAACGCGACGGGCTATAACAGACGCATGAATACATTCTATGTGCGTTTCAGTGATCGACTCAGCTGATCGCTTATAAAACAAAACAAAATTCCTTACAGTTAGCGACAGAAATATTAATAGCCAATGACCCCCCCCCCCCCTCCCACACACACACACACACACACACCACAATAAGTAGAAACTGCACAATTCAGTATCACACTCGTAAATTCAAGCGAATCATCAGAGGAAGTGACACTGAGAGTGAATAATTTGACAAAAGAACTTTGAAAATTGTGGTGACCGCGTTACTCCTTGTTTGTTAGATTGCACAACATTATAGTCCCATAAAATATAGGGTTTTTTTTACTTTTTCTCGTCCAACATTATGTCCCAAAGCTGTATTAATAATTTAAGATTTAATCTGTTTATGTGACAGAATTGTCTCGGAGAAAGAGCCCCAGTTTGCAAACATTCCCGGTCTACATTGTGACTGAAGATAACTGAAAAGTGACCGACACTGTCCCTTGTCGTCTCATTCCTGTACACCATTCTTCTCCTCCTCCTCGTCATAAGCCTTCGTCCTCTGACTCCCCTGATGAACTCACTGAAACTCCTTCTTCTGCCCGTGGAACTTCTCCTGCTGCTTCTATTTCTTTTTAGTGGAGTGTCACCTGGCGCCAAGGTTAACCATTTTCGCTCAAGTGTAAATAGCACAGGGAAAGTCCAATCTCCCAAAAATATTGTTGAATAAAAGCTCGAGTAACACCCTTGTGAGGGCTAAACTGGAGCAAATCAATGAATAACATAAATTATTGCCAGTCAGTTTAACAAGCTCCTAAGTTCAACACCTAGTTTATATCAAATTTATTTATTTTTATATCATGTGCGAAATCCATCAGGACTCGAAATATATTTTTTAAAAACAATGTTTTAGCGGCATATTACAAGAAAAGATCGTTTTAGTAGGTGTGGGGGGGGGGGGGGCACTAAAAATTTGCAAGACGTGACGTCCTATTTTTTATTAGGCTCCTTTTTACACCCACCCACCCACTACGTGAAAATTTTCTACTACCGTTCTCAGACACCCACCCCCCACTCTCCCATTAAAATCCAAAATAAGCTTATAAACGTAGTAGGCACAGCTGTCTTTAGGGGGTTTTCATAATGTTCTTAACCCTTTACCCAACGTAACGGCCAAAACCGGCCAGCGCTATTCTCAAAAATCGCCAATTAATTTTTATTATTTTTTCACTTTTTGTCTCAAAAACATAGGTTATGACCCCTCATTGGAACGAGCTCTTCGAGCTCGTTCCAATGAGGGGTCATAACCTATGTTTTTGAGACAAAAAATGAAAAAAATTAGATATTCAATCATTTTTTGGCAAGTGTCGTCTGCTTTTCATATTAGGTAAAGGGTTAAACTGGTACCACCAATTTAAACCTCTGTGGGCTGCTGTGGGCCCCAATCTACAAATGACAAGCTGTTCATTATCAGGCTTGGCCAGAGCAGGTGTACATATACGGGAACAAATTTTCATTTGAATTGTTCCCAAAATATTGTCTGCACATTTTCTACATTTCGAACAAGACACCCACCCCTACTAACGTGTGAAATGTTCCCAGTTTAAGCCCAATATTCTCACATATATAGCCTCCTGATGTTGTATTTATGTTAAGAGTGTGATGTACAACATCATCTTTAATGTTTGAAACACAAATGATGGTATATATTAACTGATATATTGATATATTTTCAAAAAATTCAAACAATTGCACAAGTGGGAAATGCACATTTTTGGCGCACTCAAGAGACCCACCCACCCCACGTCACGTCTAGCAAATTTTGGTGCCCCCCCCCCCCCCCCCCCTGGTTTCAGGAGGAAATGTCTATGTCAGCTAGTCTTTTGTACCTTAAACACTCAGTTTCATTGTAGTTCTGCGACTGTTGATGGGAATTCTTACCTGTATTAAATTCATGTCTCTTCTATGGTACTTCTGTATGAGCTCTTGATCTGTTTCTTTTGGATCAGTATCATTGACTGTTAAGAAATATCTCCTTCCTCCTCCAAAAAGCACCTATAAAAAACAGAAAGTTTGATTTTGTTTTCAATTTTTAAATACTGAAGGTGTGGTGGTCGTAATGAATTAACCCTTAGGTCCTCTATACAGCCCCAAACTGACAGTTTTATAATGCTTTGAAAAGTTGGCCCAACTGTATTGGGAGAACTCTCTTGGTAGGCGGGTAAGGGGGCAACTGTCCCGGGGCTCGGGATTTTTTGGTGTTTTAAAAAGCTGAAAGTCGTGGAAAGGTTTTGGCGGAGGTGGAGGTGGTATGAGTACGTAGTTGCATTAGTGACCAGGTTCCATTCATATAAACAACCCCCACTTGTTCCAGTTTGTTGGTTTTCCACCGGTCTTTTTTGTAGAAAACAAATGCCTCATAGACGCAGAAATACAGGTAATAAATTACCCAGATTGTAAGGAAATAATTGAGTAGATATTGTCAAAGAAATGTAGGAGAATGCTTCAACAAGCACTAATTTAAAAAAAATCCGTGGAGGACTCCAGACCCTCGCTTATCGCTTCGCGCGTTCGGTGCTCGCAGGGCTCGAAACGTTTTTTTCTACACATTGCCCAGGGAGTCGTGATCGCTCTCGGCGACCCTGTTTGCATCTGTGTACATGTGTATATAGTAGTTAGTATCATAAAATTAATCTTTGTGCGAAGGGTTAAAATGAACATTCATGCAGCATTGATTCATTCTCCAAGATTAAGCAGCTTGAGAAACAAATATTGTTTTAAAAAAGCTGTGAAGTATAGCACTGCATTCTTGCATCATTGCTGAATATTCCCGATACAAAGAGCTGTAATTTGTTGAATTTTGGGGCCCCAAAAACTACAAATGACTATTGGTGTGTTCTTGATGGGAATTTCTCGAAAAAAGGTGTTCGTGATAGGTAGTTTCCTTCCTGTCAATTTTTTTCTCTTATTTGTTGGATGACCCCATTTTTGCGGAAGTAAAAGTTGTCTGACGGGCAATAAATGACAAAGATATTTGAATGTTCAAATTACAATGATGGGATCATTGGGTTCATATTTTTCACACCAAAATTATAATGATCTTCTATGGGAAAATATTTAGTATTGTACCTTTTGGGCATACATTTGTTGACTTCAGTATTAGATTTAATTATCGTTATTTGAGATTCTTTCATATATAAATTATCATTGGGGGGCCATACACTGAGAAATACTGTTTTCTTGTTTTAAAATTTATACTTTTGTCACAGTTGGCAATAAAGGCTATATATTATCAAAAATAACTTTTGATGCAAGCAAATTCTCATTTTGGCCAGATTTAGCTTTCAGAAACACACAATAATCTCTATGAAATACCAATTAACACAGAGAATGGAGAAAAAAATGCACCACACACGCTGAAATGCAGGTAATAAATTACCCAAATTGTGAGAAAATAATCGAGTAGATATTGTCAAGAAAATGCAGGAGAATGCTTCTCCAGGAACTACTTTTAAAAAATTCTGGTGAGAACCCCAGATACCCCTTATCGCTTAGCGCGTTCGGCGCTCGCAGGGCTCGTAACGTTCGTTTTACACATTGTCCCAGGGGTCGTCATCGTCCTCGGCGGTCGTGTTTGCATCTGTGTACATGTGTATATACAGTACGTGGAGAGTGTATTATCACTAAATCACCCACAGAGTGGAGACACGACTCGAGAAATAATTGTAAATTTGTTGCAAATCATCACAATCAAAAGCAAAGTTCCAGCTAATGGACCTCCGGGTTAAACCCGGAGGTCCATTGGCTGAAACATTGCTTACGTTTTTTATCCATATGCATAGTGATACTTTGGGTAATTATAGCACTCCACGGGTGATTTAGTTACAATCCACTCTCCACTTGCTGTAGTAGTTAGTATCATAAAATTAATCTTTGTGCGAAGGGTTAAAATGGATATTCATGCAGCATTGTAGTAATTTTGGCCATTGAAACCCGATAACGGACTCAATCAAAGATTTAGTTTCATATTCTTATGCAATAGTTTCCAAATATGAAATGACAATGTATTGAATATGCAAAGCACACAAATTAACGTGTTCTCAACAACCTTGTTTCTGTTTGATAGAAACATTAATTGATCTTATCCAAGTGTTGAACATGTACTTCCAAATCTCTCACAGTGTATTTCGATTACGTCAGCCTTTTTCATTCGCAACATGTGTAAATGTATCGCAGCTAGGGGCCAATACTACAAAACGTTTACAGTTTTCTAGAATTGTATTTCCTAGTTACAACCTTAAATGGGTTGAAATGAATCATTAGCATTTTCAAAGATGTGGCTGTTTGCCAATTGCCATATATTTTAAAATGCTTATGGGTTATTTTAGACAGTTATATTAATAGGTAAAAAATACAATTCTAGAAAGAAGAATTGTAAGATTTTTATAGTATTGGCTCTTGCAGATTGCAATACTATCACGGTCCGATTGCGACAAGTTTACATCGGAGGACACATATTTAATCTATTTGTTATTATTGTTATAAGGGTAAATCTGGCAGGTAACTGCAAATTATAATGACACCTTTGTTGTAATTAAACTGCACAATAAAGTAGAAGAGAAGATTGCTATTTAATGTTCTCATTGTTAAATCTCAACTATTAGCTGATTTAGTCGCTTTGCAAGGAATAAGCTGTGCTTGTTAATTAAGGAGCCTTAATTCCTATGATTCTAAGTTTGTTTTCTATTGTGTGAACAACTGAAGGGTACAAGTATTACCCCCATGGCTGTAGTTACACACTTTCGATACATGTATTGATTGTTTGGATCTCCAGGTGATCGCACCTACCTGTGAACGCTCCTAATAAACACAATTAGCGATATGGATTTCCTCACGGCACAGATGAAAGAGACAATGGTGGTACTGAACGCAGGCTCACGAATCAACTGGAATGTCCAGATTGATGGCGACAGCGTCCAGATCACTATCAAATACCATGTGGATTCATCAAAGGGTAGTGGTAGTACCTTTCGTGGGTCCTCGACCCACACTGGTTTACACCCTGGAAATCCTGGAAAGGGCCAGCAGCAATAGAAGTAGACAAGAGAAAATCACCGTCCGCCAAACGCCGGGATGCCAGGTGAATGGAGGCGTGGTTGGAGAAGAGAAGATCTGATACGGTAACACAGGAGAAGGAGAGGAAGGCAACCACCTCACCATCCCTACCACCTTCACCACTCTGGCCAATCCGCTCACCTACACCACAGAGAATGGAAGGCAATGGGGAGAGGGAGGTGGAAGTCTGCAGACCCGAATCTGTTTCTCCAATCAGTTCTGGTCAACCCACCACACCTATCACCGGCATCCGAGGAGACTGAGAAGGAAGACTATCTTGGATACGACTACCAGAGTATGCCCAGGGAAGAATTTACACATATAGTGGACAGCTGCTTCACAACACAATATGGCAACAACAGAACCAGCTCCATCGGCTGTATGAAACAGTATACGGAATGGGTAAAAAACAACGTGCCAGAGCAACTCCAAGAACTGATATTGATCCGCTTTACCAACAGACAGAGAAGGTATCACAAACCCCGGAACCAGTGCTTCCACCGCCACATGTCATCCTAACTCCTCACGCTTTCCCTCTTTTACCACGCCCAGACATAAACTGAAATCACACTGTTATTCTATCGTTATACAACAAGAGAGGATCGAAAGGGGCTTGCCCTCACACTATCCCTGCCTGCCTTCGGCGCGCAAAAAAACCATTTCGTTTCGTGGTTAAACACTGTGGTCATGTGAATAAATGCTTATACTCTTTATATGCCTCCACTTTAGGCCTACCATAAGCCCATGGAAAGTGTTCCAGTCGATATGCACGAATTTCCCAAGTTACAATAAAGCCAATCAAGAGAGTGTAACTCCAAGGTGGAAACAGGTCCCCTGCGACAGTTGATGAAGTGGGCCGTCGATTGCAGATTTAATCCCTGAAATCAAGAGTGAACTATGAAAAACAAGCTTAAACAGTACCTGAGATGCAATGTTTCACGATTCGACGACGGGTGAAATCCTTTGGTGTTCTGAAAAGCTGACAAAAACCTTCAGACAGAAGTCGCGATGTGGGGCCAATGCTATAGAACTTTTAAAATTGTATTTTCTAGAATTGTTATTTCTAGTTATAACGTTAAATGGGTTGAAATGAACCATTAGCATTTTTCAAAGATATGGCAATTTGCCAGTCGGCAAATTGCCATATCTTTTAAAATGCTAATGATTTATTTTAGTCAAGTATATTAATAGGTAACAAATACAATTCAAGAAAATACAATTGTAAAAGTTTTATAGTCTTGGCTCCTGGTCGGAATTCTCTGTCCTGTTGATAGTACAGCAATGGATTTTATACGCAAGCAGCTCTCAAATTGTATAGACACTCACTCATGAGCTCCTGGGTCGAGACCAGAGGTCCTTTAAGTGAATCTTTGTTCTCACAGATTATAGCCCTGTTGGTGAAAACTCTACTTCCCGGGTGTTTTTACGCTAACTCACTCCAACCACATCATATTTACTTGTATATCTGAGTTGTTCATCACTAGTTGTTTTGCGATGTCTGTACACGCTTCTGCATCTGTTACATTTATCATGTCACTGTCGCCTTCCCAGTACCGCTCTACAGAATGTGCATAAGCAGCTGATGGTGACGCATGCGTAATTCTTGTGGTCGTTACAATGCCAACGGATTTACCTGAAACAGAGCATTCAGTAATAAAATTTATCTAACAATCATATAGATTTTAGCCTGAAATCCACGAGAAACGGTACGTATCACATCATGTGTTCCGATTCCGTATCATATGGACGACTTATTCTGATTCCGTATCACATAGATTCATCTTCCGGTAAACACCGCGTTATGACAAATAATAACATTATATGCATTGTTATTATGTATTAAAATATAAAATTCGAAATTTTGACCAATTCCAACCCAATTTAAACTGAAAAACAGGCTTTATGTAACGGGATTATTAGATAAATGTATTATCACGACCAAATGCATGTCCTAAAATTTGTATCAGATTCTCGGCCGTGTTTACAATCGGATCACAACTCGCCCTGACGGGCTTGTTGCGAACTGATTGTAAACACGACCTCGAATATGATACTCAATTACAGGACAAGCATATGGTCAAGGTAATGTATATGTACCTCATATCGTTAGATTATATCTGAACTAATCTGTGGAATACTAATTAGTTCCACCACTCACTTCCTCTGAAATACGTGCACTGTTACTGTCGAGTTTTGTCATAGATCCCACTTTTGTAATAAAAATCGCCGGGGTTTGTCATACCTTACCATTTTAGTAATACAATCGCCAGGTTTGGTAATAAATTAAGGTTACCAGTTTTGTAATAAAAATCGACAGGTTTTGTCATAAAACAATCTCACCATTTTTTGTCGTAGAAATCAATAGGTTTTGTAGGTCATTACTGTTAAAAATTACTTTATATTTTGATATGTTTTTAATGGGAATTTCTCTTAAAAAGTATGCCGGGGACCTGTAGTTTCCTTCCTGTCAATTTCTCGCTCTTATTTATTGTATGACCTCCAGCTTGGAGGAAAGTAAACGTTATCTGAAGGGATATACTTAACAAAGATATTTGAGTGTTCACATTAAAATGATAGAATCATATTTTGTCGCACGAACATTATAACGGTTTCCAATCGGAAATATGTACTATTGTTATACGTATAGGAAACATATTTTTGTCTTTCATATCGGATTTAATTATTATTATTGGAGATTCGTTCATATTTAAATTATCTTTAGGAGGCCACACACCAGGCAATACTGTTTTCTTGTTTTAACCCTTTACCCAACGCAGAAGATATCAAAATTTATTATTTTAAATATCATTTTTTTAATTTTTTCAGAACATTTCAACAAAACCATATCATGTGACCCCTCGTTGGAACGAGCTCGACGAGCTCGTTCCAAAGAGGAGTCACATGATATGGTTTAGTTGAATTTTTTTGAAAAATAATATTTTTTCAACTGCTGAATTTGCATATTACGCGGGCGGATGCGGGCGATTCGTTGGGTAAAGGGTTAAAATGTTTACCTTTGCCATAGTCAGCAATAAAGTCTATATATTATCAAACATAAGGCTTTTGATGTAAGCAAATTCTCATTTTGGCCAAATTTCTCCTCAGTGTTTAACAAAAATGAGGTGACTACGTCAATTAAAGATATGAAATCCAAACCAGCAGCCAAAATGAGGAATATCAACATCACTGACAAGGGAGTGCAGAAACTCTTAGCAGATCTCAACATCCATAAAGCATCAGGACCAGATGGAATTTCATCAAGAATACTGAAGGAATTTGCTCATCAACTAGCCCCAGTATTTACAACACTGTTTCAAGCCTCACGTGATCAAGGCACACTACCCACAGACTGGAAAAGGGCAGATGTCGCCCCAATATACAAGAACAAGGGGAACAAGAATTGCCCAGCAAACTACCGCCCGGTGTCTCTGACATCTATTGTATGTAAGATCATGAAGCACATCGTGTGCAGCAACAGCATGTCACACTGTGATGAACACCAGATACTAACAGACGCTCAGCACGGTTTCCGGAAGAGAAGATCATGTGAAACACAGTTGATAATCACACTACAAGACCTTGCTAATAACATCGACAAACAGAGCCAAACTGACGTTGTACTTTTGGACTTCTCAAAAGCCTTTGACAAGGTACCTCACCAGAGGCTTCTCCATAAATTACACCACTATGGAATTACATGAACGACTCATAACTGGATAAAGGACTTTTTGCATGATCGCGAGCAGAGGGTCGTACTAGACGGATGTTTCTCCAAAACTGCTCCTGTTTCATCAGGAGTGCCACAATGCAGTGTTTTGGGACCTCTCCTGTTCCTATTATTCATTAATGACCTGCCTGATTATGTCTCTAACTCCTCAACAGTACGACTGTTTGCAGATGACTGTGTTCTATATAGAGAAATTAAGTCACCATATGATGCATAAAAGCTCCAAGAAGACCTGGATGCATTACAGCAGTGGGAACAAGATTGGCTAATGGAGTTCCATCCCCAGAAGTGCCAAATCTTGCATATCACAAAGAAAAGATGTCCGCTGAAAGAACCGTATTTCATACATGGTCAACAGCTTGAAGAGGCTGAATCAGCAAAATACCTAGGGCTGACTATCCATCACCAGCTGAATTGGAACAACCACATCCAACAAGTGACTAAAAAAGCTAACTCCACCAGAGCCTTTCTACAGAGGAATATGTATGCATGCCCGAAGAAAACTAAGGAGCTGTGCTATTCTACACTTGTTCGTCCCATTATGGAATATGGAAGTGTGATTTGGGATCCTCATACCGTATAAAACATCGGACGCATTGAGATGATACAAAGAAGATCAGCCAGATTTGTCCTTGGTGACTTCAGGACAACTAGCAGTGTTACAACCATGCTTAGAAGTCTGAACTGGACAACGCTACAGGAGCGTAGAGCACAGGCCAAGGCCATAATGATGTACAGGATTGTCAACAACCTAGTTGATATCCCAGTCACATACCTGACCCCAGCAGCAGTGAATGTCAGAGGCCACAGCCAAACAAAAATTCTTGGTGCCCTTTGCCAGATCCTCCGCTTACCAGCAGTCGTTCTTCCCGGATTCCTTCAGAATATGGAACCAACTCCCTCAGAATACCATCGCCTGCAACTCCCTGGACTCTTTCAAGAGTGAGCTGCAGTCCATCACTCTGAGATGAACCAACACGATCTGATTTTAGCTGCACTGTAAATATGAATTTTGACCTGCACTTTGGGACCTCCCGTCACCGATCATGTAAATAGTCACTTGCAGTACGAGGATACACCAGAGGTAGTTTTGTACTAAAACGGAAGAAGAAGAAGAAGAATCTACCCTGTTAACAGATTTATGTATGCCATGGTTTCCTCCCATAGTCTTGGGGATAGAGGAGGATTCCAAACTGCCAATCCCCTGCCAAATCACCATACAAGCACACAAAAGTGTAAAAATTGAAATAATGGGATTATTTTCTTCACGAGATCATTACAGTGGTCTTCTACAGGAAAGTATTTAATACCGTTGTACCATTAAGCCGTTGCCTGTGTCACCAGCACTTGAATGAATATTATAAGTTAGTGTGAAGAATTGACGATAACGTGATCTGGAGTTTCCGTCTTGGAGTTTATGTTCAACCGAGACGGGAGCGTCTCGGTTGAACCTAAGCTCCTAACCGCAAACCGCGGACCATGTTACCGTCAATTCAACACAATAATGCATATGTGCCAGTACGGCCCAAGCCAGAGTCCAAAACCAGCATCGTGAAATGAACAAGGCAACTTTTAACGATAAGAAGTTAGTAAATAAACCTCTCGTGTACCTCACGACTTCACAGGACAAATAATCAATAAATCAGATAAAGGTTGAAGTCACTCGATTTTAGTTTAAATCGTAAATTGATTTTTAATTTAACCCTTTACCTAACACAAAAGCAGACGACACTTGCAAACAAAATTTTTGAATAATTATTTTTTTCATTTTTTGTCTCAAAAACATTGGTTATGACCCCTCATTGGAACAAGCTCGACGATCATTGGAACAAGCTCGACGAGCTCGTTCTAAAGAGGGGTCATAACCTATGTTTTTGAGACAAAAAATGAAAAAATAATGAAAATAAATTGGCGATTTTTGTGAATAGCGCTGGCCGGTTTTTGCCCTAACGTTTGGTAAAGGGTTAAACAACACTTCATTCGGAACACCGTCTTCCTTGCATGTGAGAAAAACCCTCAAAAATGAAGCAGTTTGCAATTCACTCCGTTGAGGAAATATTTGCGAAACGTGCGCCCTCAATTCAAATATTTCGCGTGGTGACGTCAAACGGTAAAATATACTACTGGAGCTGTGAACATAGAAAAATTACTCGAGCTGTTGTCCATTCAGATGACTAGAATTTTAGTCTTTTTGGATCATGTGTTGCTCAGCCCTTTTTTATCGTTGACTATAGTGCACACGTTATCAACATTTAATTATTGTTTTAACTTCGCAAATTATAAAACGACTACACTTTCAAAGTACAAATGACCTGCCTTCCTTTTTTGTTTTCAATCTGTCCATTTGTGTCGAATCGAAGGTTTCAAGGTAGGATTCAGAAGTTAAATCGTACAGAAACAAATAATACTGCTGTTGCACAAGCAATAAATGTTTCATTGTTTTGTTTTCTGTCTGTACATTTCAGTAATTTCTAATGTTTCAGGAAAGGACTGTGTAGTAAAGGAACTTATTACAGAAGAGAGTTAAACAAAAAAACAACAAAACAAAAAACAAACAAAAAAAAAAAACAAAACAAAAAGAAAACAAAAACACGTTGTTCTACAGACAATAAATATTTAACTCGTTAAACCTCCTTGGTATGTGTAAATTAACCCTTTACCCACGCAGACGATATCAAAATTTATTATTTTAAATAACATTTTTTGAAATGTTTCAAAAAATTTCAACAAAACCATATCACGTGACCCCTCGTTGGAACGAGCTCGACGAGCTCGTTCCAACGAGGGGTCACATGATATGGGTTTGTTGAAATTGGTTGAAAAATAATATTTTTTCAACTGCTGAATTTCTATATTACGCGGGCGGATACGGCCGATTCGTTGGGTAAAGGGTTAAGTGGAATCAAATAGAACAATCTATATTCATTTGTTTGAAAATGAACCAACTAATATTTTCAACGTGCAGCTTGGGTGCTGCAAGTTGAAAATATTACTTGGTCCACCTCAAAATTCTCTGAACAACAATAAATGATAGTTAAGTCGTATCGTGTTCATGGCCACGAATAAACAATCTTCAAACGGGAGTTAATTATATTAATTCACTTGTTAACTCTTTCAATCCGGGCTTTCCGTGACATTTTTCATTGTTACAACACACAGCTAGACCTATTTGTCCGATAGGAGTTCAAAATGATGATTCGTTTCCCGAATTCCACAATGCAAGATATGGGTGGGACGTAGAGCTGAAACGGTTAACCGATTAATCGATTAATCAATGATCAACATCTTGATCGATCTAAAAAGTAATTGATCGATTAATCGTTACTTTTGAACTATTGTATTATATGGGTTAACAAGGAAACAAACTTGCACCAAAACAGGCAAACATTGTCACACTGACTCACATCAATTATATGAGACAGAGTAAAGCATGCAATTTACTTGCTGACATATTTGTTTACTTGCGTAATCATCATATTGTATCAGTGGCTGAAAATGGTCATTCTCACCCATTGCGGGTAGCAGAAGATACTTGTAAAATAAATTCATGAATTACTAAATATTTTCAATTTTTGTCTCAAAAACATAGCTTCCGATCCCTCATTGGAACGAGCTCGATGGGCTCGTTCCAATGAGGGGGTCAGAAGCTATGTTTTTGAGACAAATATTGAAAACATAATAAATTTGAATGGAGATTTTTGTATATAGGCCTAGTCGGTTTTGTTTGTTACGTTTGGTAAATGGGTCATCCTGTAAATCATCAACGGTATGGCAATTATTCAGATATCTATTTGGACAAGTGATTAATCGGTTACCCAAGGTTAATCCACATGATTAATCGATCAAGAAAACCACTTAACCGTTTCAGCTCCAGTGAGACGTACCTTGGCACTTGACGGGTCTGTGTGATTGACAGCCAACATATCACAATCAAAGTGCAGAAACAGGAACTCAAAAGAAACCCGCTAGTCAAAACCACAAGCCGAAACTTCCAGGAGATGGAAGGTTGCACAACAGTGAATGCAAGATTGGAAAGGTACAAACCTTTCTGTCGGGGTGCAAACGTCCTTGTAGAAAGTTTAGATGTGGTTTGGGAATACCAAATAGTTTAGTGTTACGCGAGTTTTACTTTTCATTTTAACCTCTTATCATAATTCGCCCTTCGGGTGCAGTAGATTACAATCTGCAATGCTTTATTGAACTCAAGTGGCGATAATTGAATTACATGTTTTAAACTCAGTTGTCCCCGTTTACATTCAATCATGCCGGAAGATGATGGGTCTTGTAATCAGAATCCCATAAGAAATATCGGGCCATCCACTTCGCAACATTAACATGGAAAACGAAGCTGGAACAAATCAACTGATTTAAACTGACATTTGTCTATTAAAGAAATTTCGATTCTTGGCATGTTTCTGAACCATGAAACCCACGGAACAACCTGTATCTTTCACCAGAATACGCACATCCACATCAGCATCCTAATGGGCGGGACTGTGGAGCGGACAGGTTTTCATTCATTTCATTTGATCCGAGCGGAATGAATAAGTTTCTGAAAATGTTCATTTTACATTGTTTTCGTTTGTTTTGATTTGTTGGGGTTTCTTTCTGAACATAATCAGACATAATGACAAATTCTTTTATACAACACTCTTGAATTTTGTGATACAACTATATTTATGCATGCATTTTAGTATACACGACTCTAAGACAGTGATCACAGCGATATTTTTGGTGCGTTTAACCCTTTTCATAACACACACGATATCAAAATATGTTATTTTAAATATTTCTTTCAGATTTTGCAAAACCATTCAACAAAACCATACCATGTGACCCCTTATTGAAACGAGCTCGACGAGCTTGTTCCAATGAGGGGGACACATGATATGGCTTTGCTGACATTTTTGGAGAAAAAATATTTTTTTAAAATTGCTCAATGTGTAGATTTCGCGGGAGAATGCTTTTCATTCGTTAACCCTTTACCCACCGAATCGCCCGCATCGGTCCGCGTAATATGGAAATACAGCTGCCGAAAAAATATTATTTTTCGAAACATTTCAACAACACCATATCATGTGACCCCTCTCTGGAACGAGCTCGTCGAGCTCGTTCCAAAGAGGGGTCACATGATATGGTTTTGTTGATGTTTTTTTTTAAAAAAAATGATATTTAAAATAATGAATTTTGAAATCGTGTGCGTTGGGTAAAGGGTTAATCCGCGTAAAGGGTTAAATTCTAATTTAGACTGAGTGATGACGACTGGAGTAGACTTGAACGAGACTTTGAATTCAAACTTTACCAAAATGAATAAATCACGTAAACGATGACTTACCAGCATCCTGCGACCAGTGAAGAATGGACCGCACATCATGTCCTGCCTGTGATGTACAATTCTTACGTCGAGCCCTTGCATCTACTCCAAGAGTACCTAGATTAGCTTTGACACCACACAAGTACGCCGTGGCAGTTCCGGCTGAATCGGGAACGAGATAATCCACGTTATATGTCTGTAATTATTTTTAATGAAAGAAATAACACTAGAATCATATAATAAATAAAATAAAAATTTAAAGTTTTCGAATGGCGCTTGCAAATTGTCAACAGACGTATTTAGCACATTCCTTCATTGAAGACCTTTTTAGTGTTTGTTGCTTTAAGAAATTCTTTATCTCCCACTCTTATTGTGTGTGCCTCTCTGTGGGAAATCTCAGGTTACTCAAGTGACAACAAAACAGTATTGCTTACCTCTAAGAAACTTCACAGAATTTCATTGTATTAAAACGTCACATACACATTTTGTTGAGATCGATACACGACTAACCGTGGGAGTAGTTTCCCTTTATTCATTCTATCAAAATAATATCAGACGATAATTGCCGAGTTGGAAATTTCCATCCTTTATTAATCATTTTAATTTTTAATTCTGTCTTTTGTGTGTACAGTCTGTAAGATACATTCGCTGCATAGTTTGTTGATGACTTAATATGGAAAATACGGTGCCAATAAATTTCATAATGGGAAAGTTCTTCGATCTCGCACTGATAACGAATTTAGGGACACCATACATACCATATTTGGTAACAAATGAAGTGTGCAACTAATATAAATGAATGAATGAATAAATGAATGAAACTTTATTTTGCAGCAGACACAAGTACAATAACATTTTACAAATAACAAATAACAATAAGTGTACACTGCATGGAAATGGAAGAGCCGAAAAGGCTGTCTCCCTGCCACTCCCATACACCAGATTTCTTAACATCAGGGCCTTTTCCATGTGTTTTTTTTTTCTCGGAGGTTATTGCCTAAATAAAATAAAATAAACAACTAAGTAGTAGGGGAGCGATGAAACGTGCCCGGTTGGCCGGACCTACCACCGGACCCAGGGAGTTACGTTATTGTCACGTAACCCAGTGACGTCATGTTTGGTTGTCGTGGTAGCCCGCATGCGCGGCCATCTTATGAGGTCATCCCCATAGTGATACGTGATGTGAGTTCGCACGCGCAGCGTGTGTTGTTAGGGTGATTCCTTTTTTCCATCGTCCATTTTGTATACTGGAGGCCGCCATCTTGTTTTCTATGGTAGCAGGTAGTTGCTATGTGACCTATAACCTTCTTATAGGACAGGGGTATGTTCGAAGGGTATGCTCGATTGATTAAGAGTAGTTCCCAGATTCGAAGAATTACCACAAACAACCCACCAATCCCTCTAAATCACCAAAATCCATCCAAATCACCGACAACTACTTTATTTACTACGGATTTCACCTGAATCCTTTTTAGGACCGCCATACCATTGTACCGAGAGCCCACAGGTACCGAGGGGAACCCGGGGTAAGTTCGACCGAACTAGAGTGTTTTTCCTGGTTCGGATTTCCCCCAGAATCCCTTTTAGGATCACCATACCATGCTTATAATAGTAGCGCGTAGCGCTATAGTACTGAGAGGACCTTTGAATTATAACCAAGTGATAGACAACCTCCACGAAAGGCTATATCATTCTTAATGCCAAGAATCTATCGAGTGGACTGGTACGTCATTGCTCGAACGACACGAATCCCACCGAGCAAATAAGCCATAGAGTATTTACTCGAACGAGTGACTCGCAGACACGACTCTTAGCCTCATTTCGGTATTTAACATTCATATCCCCTGGCACCCCAATTTCAGCATCCCTTTTTGGAAAGCGTCTGGCCTTCGGCACCCCTTTTTAGTCGTATGAGGTCATGAGGGCTATGAGAAAAGCCCTCAATGAGGTCTATTTTACTATCCCTCTTAGCCTCATTTCGTTTGAGGCCATAAGGGCCATGACAAAATCTCGCAATGGGATTAAAATCTTCTAGAAACCCATCCTCATGGACTGATAAAGTAGGTGTGTCGCTATTGAGCGTTAAAAAGTGTGTTCGATTCTTTTGGAGTATGTCTAATAACCGGAAATGACCAGACATAGAAATCAGTTAGCAGAACGGACCTATCCAGACTGCTTTGGGTTGATAGGAGTGATTATTGTATTATCACAGGTCAGGTCTGGGGTACCCTAGCATTCTGTATCTTCACAATGCCTAGATTCCTGTGTCCAATGATTGAATAGATCAGGTCTTGAAGAGCCCAGCCCAGATTACTGCATTCATCTCAGCCCGTATCAGTCCATACATAGTCCCTTTTTTCAGATACGAGAGGTTGTATTACTTCTACGATTGTGATGTATGTGATTGTGTGTTACTGAACAATGTGCACGCAACACATACAACACACTGGTACATAAAGGTATTTAGGGCCCACCAAATCTTGGGGACGAGGAAGGACCACTCTTTGTGGACTTTTGGGGACCAATGAGAATCACTGTTTTGGGGACGCGTATATGATACAATATTATGGGTCGACAGCTACCTTAGGTACACGGGTAATTCTCTGAGCTATCACTGCCCCCAGTCACTTCTATCAGCTGTATGGTGACTATGCATCCCGATTTTTGTTACTAGAGTCTCTACTGTCGTCGTCTGGGACTACTTTCTTTACCCATGCGATTAAATTGCTCTATCGATCCATTGGCTGGCTGTCACTATTTGTCCTGTGATCGGATGTGATCGGCTTACACAACTACTTCTTCTTCCAGTATTAAAGTCTTTCACGTCAATGTCCACCTCTAGTGTCTTCACCTCTTACTATAGTCTACCTCTCACTGTTACTGGTCTCTACCACTACTATTGCCATTTGATCGACTTCCATCACTAGAGTGAAAACAATCTACCATGTGTAGTGTCTTATACCCTCTCTGCTGTTAACCCTTTACCTAACACGAAAGGAAGACGACACTTGCAAGCAAACTTCTTGAATAACAAACTTTTTTTTCATTTGTGCGTCAAAAGCATAGCCTATACCCCTCATTGGAACGACCTCAACCAGCTCGTAAAGTATATTTTTGAGACAAAAGAAAACAGTAATGGTAATTGATGGTGGTTTTTGTGAATAGTGCTGGCCGGCTTTGACCGTTACCTTAGGTAAAGGGTTAATACTGCTCCCCGTCTATTATGTCCCATATATTGTCTTCGGCCAGACACAGTGGAATTTGGTTGCATGACACTTCAACTTATCTGTGAAAAAGAGGTTACCTGGCCACATTCGGATACTGGAAAGGGACTGCTCGTTCTTTGGAATCTCTAATCAAGTATCTGACTATTTCCTGAGAGTCCTATTTTCATCCCATGTGCGTGTATATGTATTGCATGTATTGTGTACACAGTGTGTACTAGCACAAAATCACATTCCACCCAACACCAGCCCAACGTCACGTAGAAGCCTTTACTGGCATCTAACTATGTCTCTAGAATTCCTTTTTCATAGTATGTGCCTATGCGCTGCATATGTACTCACATATTTTGCGCTCGCGCCCAACGCCATGTCGGCACATCCAGCATGTGCCAGTGTGCTGCATGTGTTGTGCGCACATTGTGAACAAGCACATTCCATCAAATATCAGTGTCACATATAGTAGAATCCCTTTCTAGTATCTGACTGCGGCCAGGGAATCCCTTTTTCAAAGATGAACCGAAGAGTCGAATGAGCAGTTATTTATAACAAAAACTTCCCTCGTCGCTCTTCGGGCCGTTTGAAGAATTCATCTGCCTTTCTCAGAAAGCCACTTGTAGCACCCATATCTTCCAACCATCTGGTCATCGGCAGTCCATTTCTCGATATGAGTCGTAGAGTGGTAGGCGCATGTGGACTTTCGAGCACATTGCTCTCACTGATCTCTAGCTCTCCCTTGTTCTCAGGTGTAGTTGTAGAACACCGATGAATTGAGAGTTGTACAAACAGGGACCGGTACTAGTAGTGAACTTGGCAGAAGACAAAGCAGAGTAGAAGCGGAATGTTATTAGTATTAAAATTGGAAAGGCGTGAGCGCTCGTACTAAAGGCATAAGACAAAACATGTTGGTACATCTTTTCACTATTTTTATGACATTCGATCACACGACAGATACGCAACAGTAGTGGTAGAGTAGCGGTGGTAGTGGTAGTAGATTATTGTGTTGAACGATTATAGTTTGGGGAGGCAGCCACTGGATCCAAGGTCCCCATGGATGACACAGTCAACGGAGATAAGACTATATTACTAGGTGAAGACAGCAATTTTGAAAGCATTCGCCGGACAGCGAGAGCCAGTAAATGGGTTGATAGAGCCATGTAATAATAGGGGCCAGTAGAAGTAGTATTCCATATGTGAAGAACGTAGAGATGGGTGGACGTATGCTCATAGTAAGCTGATAGAAGCGACAGGAGTCAGTGATAGCCAATAGAAATGGCAGTGTTCCTGACCAGCAATAGAATACATATAATATCCATAAAGATTGATTATCACTGTAGTGGTGTGAGCCGATCACAGGTCAGATAGTGATAGCTAAACACTGGATCGGTAGGACAATGTAATAGTATAGGTAATTGAAAGTAGTCTCTAGCTGAAGACGTTAGAGCCGTTGGTGATCGAAATTGGACAGCATGGTCACCATAGGGCTGATAGTACTGATATGAGGCAGTGGCAGCCAACAGAATCGCCACTGTATCTAAGACAGTAGGTTATCAGCAGTAGTATATCCTATACTGCCTCCTGGATGACACAGTAGAAGAAGAAGAAGAAGCCAATACATTGGTGGCAATGGTACAGACCATGACAGTGGTGGAAGATTATAGCATTGGATTAATAGAGCAATACAATAATACGGACCAGTAGAAATAATGGTCCATATATGAAGACAGTGGCGACGCTAGTGATTGAAATGGCTGTATGTTCAATTTAAAGCTGATGAAAGTGAAAGGAAGTAGTGGTAACCAATAGAAGGGGCATAGTAGCTACGGTCGGTAATATATCCTATACTCCAAAAACAGTGCGCTTACTGGTACCCACCAGTCTCACACAGTCACTAAATATTGGTATCCGGTCCTCCCAAAATACTTGGTACATGAGGAAGGTCTTTTTCTCCCGCAATTGAAGTCGATCAAACGATAGATACACTCTGAAATTAGTTGGGTTGAAAAACCCAAATCAACTGGGTTGAGTGATATGAACCTAATTGGGTACATATTCAATCAACCTAGTTGATTTGGTTTGATTTTTAACCCAACTGATTTTCGAGTGGTGGCAGAAGCCATTGGTATTAGACAATAGTACGGAGCGAAGACAGTAGCAGTGGGAATGAGGGTTGGGCACGGTGCAAGCCAGTAGTGATGGTGTAAGGTTATAATACTGACGACACTGTAGAAGTATGAACCAATTACAGAACAAAAGTGGAGGGCATTTGGCAATCCAGCGTTAGTGGTTAAAGTCTATAGTGCTGGACGAAGATAGTAGTGGTGTAAGCCGTCCACAAGACATATAGTGATACCTGATAGGGAATGCGATAGTATCGGTAACTGATAATAATCCCTAGTTCAAAACAGTTGAGACGCCCGTGGCTGAAATCTGGCCATGAGGTCGCCAAAGAGCTGACAGGTAGTGACAAACCAGAACTATCATCAGTCCTATGGCTAACAGTGATAGCCAAAAGGAATAAGACAGTTATCTGCCAATAATAGTTTATTTTACACTGATTCCCAAAAAGTCATTTTCACTAGTCCACATCAATCCATAAAGGGTGATCCCCACCATTCTCTACTTGTTATTAAGTATATGTCTCCACAAACGCCTGTGTGTCCCAATGTGTTAGTGTGGCGTGTGCACATTGTTTAACAGCGCATAGGCACATACGGTAAATCGCACAAGCTATACAAGTTCTCGTACCTTAGAAGAGACCCTGCATGGACTGACAGGGCTAAGAAGAATGCAGTAAT
Source organism: Pictodentalium vernedei (assembly GCA_031216915.1). Lineage (NCBI taxonomy): Eukaryota > Metazoa > Mollusca > Scaphopoda > Dentaliida > Dentaliidae > Pictodentalium > Pictodentalium vernedei. The sequence continues at coordinate 333,722,039 of CM062290.1, forward strand.
CTGGGTCGACTTTCTAAGGCCCGATCTATTCAATCATCGGGATACAGAATTTTAGGGTACCAAGAACTGGATCTGTAAAAAGTGAAACATCATTCGCAATAGGCCATGCTAGGCGAAAACTGAGGATTTAGGGAAAATTTGAGACAGTAAAACGCGCCTATATAATCGAACACTTCTTCTGGGGGGGGGGGGGGGGTCGGTCCTATAGCACTATGTGCTTCTCTTATAAAACCCAAGATGGCAGTGTGGATGGGTCTGTTCTGCTGTTTGTTTGCAGTGTCAGGCCATTTTCGGTACATCGACATACTTCCATCGAACCGAACACACATTTTAACGATATATAACATCACATTGTACTGTTATCAATCCACGGGTGCGGGTTTTTTGAATGTTATAGGATCCACTTGGAACGTTTAAGTACTTGCCGGGTTGTTTCGGTAATTAGATACAATCACATTTATTTGAATTTGGGTCCTCACAGAGGTGTCAGATTTATCGAAGTAGTCGAAAAGCATCAGGAAATGATTATGCTTAATATATATGGTCAGGGAGAGCAATTGTTGTTAACAAATTCTATGTAATTAGAGAAACAATTCAATACTACTTAAAAAATTACCTAATTTCGCTCCTTTCTGTTGTCATTTTGGTGGTCATATTGATTATGGTTGCCGTATTTTGTCTTAAAAGGACGATTGGTATCCTGTCAAGATAATTCATGAGCCAATTACCTAAATTTCTGCTGATTTGATCAATTTTATAGGTGATAAATTGACCAGGTACATAATCCTGGAAATGGCGTCCGTCTTGAATTGCAGTGGCTCTGGTGGCCACACGCCCACTTTTTTCATGTTAACATCACAACTATTCGAGAAGATATTTTAAGAAACAGAAAAAGTGCATTTAATTAAATTGGGATGTGTGTGTGTGGGGGGGGGGGGGGGGCGTACACGTGGGGCATATTGGCTCCCAGACTAATGATGATGTCGATCTAAACTTATTACGCCATGTATGTCGCTTCAGGTGAGTGAGATATTCTCTTTTTTCTATCATGGCAGTAGAAAACGAATAAAAGCTGTTAGACATTTCCCAGTATCTTTTAAAGTAGCATAAAATTAATAAGTTGTAGTTTGTTCCCAGGAACAGACCGTATGGAAATATATTTTACGCGCTGGGTATCACAATTCCATCAAAAAGAAGTATGTTGCACAGCGCAGAGTAAAGCATAATCGTCCCAAGACTGTCCATGTGGGACAAAATATATCATAAAGTCCCTATTGTCATGAGCTTGCTCCATACAGGCGACAGGCCCCGTGCTTCACGCAGCCCAGTTTCTGTTCGAGAAGTCAAAAGAAAAGTTTAATCCTTTGAACACCGGTGGTATCGTTCATATCAGTTCGATGACAGCAATTAGAGGAGTCCATATTCATTATTTGGGCAAAATGAATTAATATTTTCAATGCCACATGCCTATGTACAATGGCTAATCATGACCGTGACAGTCTTACAGGTGGAGGAAGCCGTAGTACACGGAGAGAACCATCGAGCAACGACGAGCAGCTGCCAGCTCCCCAACATCGTAACTCAGCACTGCAGCAGAGGCAGGGTTAGATTGGTTGAAGACATGCGCACCATCACCGTACAGTACGCCTTAGTATACAGCGTCAACGTGCCCCCATGGAGACAATGGGGGTTAAGTGCCTTTCCCAAGGACACAGCGCGGGAGTCCGAATCGATCGCTCAGACGGTCACCTATCCGAGGACTAACCGGGCTCGACGTTGCTTAACTTCGGTGATCTGACAAGAACCGGTTAACGCAACGCCACCGCGCCCCCTGCACGTTGATAATATTGATTGGTCTACCACACACATTCACTCAGCAGCTATCTATTCTATGAATCTAGATCATGTAACGAAAAAGCGGTCTTTCAGGTTCAAAGAGTCAATATTATTGCGCACATCCACACACTTACCAAAAAAACCTTCAACAACCAATAGAGTAATTATCAACCAGTAATGTAATATTAACCAGTAAAGTAATTAAAACCAATCAGGTGTGTAATAATCAGGCAATCATGTGATACACATTAACAAGTAGTTTAATAAGCAGTGATGCAATAACCTAAACAACAGTTACTTGTGTAATAAAAGTCAGTGAAAACCAACATCAACGGAATTTCAAATTCGGGTGGCTCATGTTATAGTTTTGGTATACCTTATCGATTTTTGATCGTTTGATCATAAATCTAAAGACGTTTTCAGGTCAAATATCATTTGCTCTGTTCAATACTGTGGCGGAAGGTGTTTTTATGCGCGCAGATACTAGGGTTATTTATTTATTTATTTATTTATTTATTTATTTATTTATTTATTTATTTATTACGATACTTTTGACAGGCGATATCACCTTTTGTCGGACAGTTTTACGGGTGGGGAAGTCGGAGTGCCCCAAGGGAACCACCGAGCAACGGCGACATTTATTTAGTTATTTATTTATTTATTGGAGTATTACGACACCTTCGGCAGGCAAGATCACCTCAGGTCGGGCAGTCGGTGTACCCTAAGGAAACCACCGAGCAGCGGCTAACAACTGTTAGGCTCCCCTGCGTAGTAACTCTGAATATGGAGGGTTAGCATTGGTTGAAACAAGAGCACCATCGACGTGCAGTACTCCTTAGTACACAGTGCCACCGTGCCCACATATGGGACTTCAGTATTAAGTGCCTTACCTAAGGACACTACTTACTCAGTAACCCCTGATCGGGATCGAGCCGTGGAACTCTCTGTTCGAAGTACGATACTCTATAACAACTGAGCCACCGCGCTCGCTTGCAGTTTTAATATACTCATGCCCACAAACATTTATACTCTAAACTATTATCGAAGGAGAATCGAGTGAGGTAAAATGCTTCCAGTTCAGGTGTCGGTAAATTCCATATTTGATGGTAGCGAAACGTGGGCCCAATTTGGAATTTACTACTGACCCTTCATACATCATATTAGGTCACCAACACGCTGTGCAACGAGTTACCTTTCCGAGTATTTACTGAATTATACTGGATTAGTAATAGCAATAATTCACAAATCATAAAATTCTGTTTTGTTTAACGTGAAGCACTTATCGTATGTCCCATCTTGCTAACAGAATAAACAAAGGAAGATCACTCTGTCAGTCGTGTCAGCCGTGTATACACCTCCATAGATTGCGCAGGGTATATAGATAGTCTGCATGTTGCGTTTTAAATCCGATGAAATTCTCAGAAATTTGTATAGGGTATGATATAAACATATAACGGATATACTGGTAGCAAATTCAATGCCGTCAAAGATATCATTGGATTTTAAAATGTCTATATATTGCTAATGCGGTATATATTGTCACCGAATGATATTAGATGCTTAAAAGTCGATAACATTAACTCTGTGAGACTTCCTTCACCAAAGTCCACTACGATCGCATTCCACCTTCCAATGAGGGGTCATAAGCTATGCATTTAGGCACACATTTTGGTAAATGTCGCCTTTTGTTCGAGTTGGTTAATAAATAATATGTTATTAGTAATAGAAAAGAAACCAATTATCCCAAGAACTCACAGGAGCACATAAGCATTTACAGCGGTCATGGATCCAGAAGCACAATAATAAGTGTGAACACACTGTCTTATTTAATTTGAAGGATTAGAAATAATACATAATGTATTTTTATACAAGGATGACATTTAGATCAGAGGTGGTGAAACCGGGGGGGGGGGGGGGAGGGGGGGGGGGGACATGAGACACTTGCCTCGCCACTTTTTCCACTGACATGTTGCATGGTTACACAATGAGTAAAATGACCGTATTCAAACGTGTCAATACACAGGTATTCCTGTAATATATTTATTATTTGCAAATCCAAACAACATTTGGCCAAAGAACTCCACCTTCCGTTACTTCGGCCTGTTTCTTCTACTTCAAACATCTTCTAGCCTTCGGGTTGGAAGATGATTGAAATAGAAGAAATGGACAGGACAGTGACAACACCTTGGCATGCTCATCTAAACGAGAGACTGTAGTGTGTCGTGGTATAAATTCATCTTCATACGATTGTAACTTTTCTTCCGAACCACGTTAGTCTTGAAAATTTGAGCCCCCTGTACTTTTATCGAACTTCCGCAGCCTCTGATTTAGCCCCAGTATTCAAATTAACATTCAAGATGAATTCAAGACAATTCAGATAGTATGTTTAACCCTTTATCCAACTGTAACACCAAAATCGGTCAGTTCTATTTAAAAAAAATCACCATTCAGTTTTCATTATTTTTTCTTTTTTTTGTCTCAGAAACATAGCTTATGACCCCTCATCGGAACGATCTGGTTGAGCTCGTTCCAATAAGGTGTCATCAGTTATGCTTTTGATGCAACAAATAGAAAAAAATAGTTATTCAAGAATTTTGTATAGAAGTATCGTCTACCTTTCGTCTTATGTAGAGGGTTAACGTTCTGATTATTTAGTGTAAATGACATCACAGAAAACAGGTTTTGTTATCAAAATCAAAACCACGCCCATAAAGTCAAGATCTTCTCTTCCCCTTTTTTTAAACAGTAGTTAAATATCGTTTTAGGTGTAACGTGAAAACCACTTCTTCGTCCCACACAGTTCCTGAGTGTGGCTATTGTTTCTCAGAGTTAAAACGTTAGCCCGAAGACTCAAGGTGGGATGGCAGCGGTAAGATCTAAATGTGAATAATGAAATTTCCAAGTATTTCCGTCAATGAAGGTGACATTCGAGACAGTTAATTATCATGTGTGTCGTGTTATCTACAGCACGAATTAACAACCAAAAGTTCTAGTAGCTGTTTCATGAAAAATACTTCTGTAACCCAAACAGTTCCAGAGGATGGCTATTGTTTCGCAGAGTTAAAACGTTAGCACGAAGACGCGAGGTGTGATGGCAGCGGTAAGATCTGAATTGTGAATAATGCATTCCCAGGCATTTCCGTCATTGGATGTGACATTTGAGACAATTAATCACCATGTTTGTCGTGCGATCAACAGCACGAATTAACAATGTTACAACCTAAACAAAAACATCCTTTTGCCAGATTGACGCTCAAAAAGCAAATTTTTCTCATAATGTAGTGACAAACTTAACCCATTTAACTCTTTGAACTCCAGAGGCCGTTTTTCCGACGGGTCACAAGCTACGTCATAATGTCATTAAGGGGCATGACTGAAAGGTAAATATGTGGTGTAGACCAATCAATTTTTTCAACGTGCAGCCTTAAGGCTGCGTAAAAAATATTAATTGGTCTACCCTTAAATAATAAATATGGACTCTTCCTATTGCTACCATGGAACTGACATGGAAGATACCACCACCAGGGTCCAAAGGGTTGATTTGGCATGGCTCATTCGACGATCAAGTTCGCATATCGACGGGTTTTTAACGAACTATTTTTTTGGAGATAGTACCTTGAGAAGTCCAACATTGTCAAATTTATCGAATTCTAATAGTATTTCTGGTTCGTCCAAAGGTTTCTTCACCAACTGAGTTTTTAAACTTCTAGCAGCTGTAATAGTGTTAACACCCATGCCATCTCCCAAGAAGAGTATTACATTTTTCGCTACACCCGTGATGTCTTTCACTTTAAGAATGTGATTTATTTCAGCCTCAGCTAAGTCATTCCACACAGTTGGATCCTCTGGAAGAAGTGAAAAAAATAAGATTCACAAACGAAATATGTATATACTTTCCTTTTGAAAATGTACATGTTCGTAAGTGCTTCACAATTAACCCTTTGAACCCTGGTAGTGACACCCATGTTAGTTCAATGACAGCCATGGAAGAGTCCATATTCATTATTTAGGGGTAGACCAATTAATATTTTCAACGTGCAGCCTTGGGGCTGCACGCTGAAAATATTGATTTTCTATCCTGCACATTTGCATTGCAGTCACTCTAGTTAATGAAATTATGACGTATCATGTTCCTGGGCCGGAAAACCGGCCTCTAGGGTTTAATTGGGTTAAAATTGTTTCAAAAGTAGCACAGGAAAGGTGTTCGCACTGTGAAAAAATACAGTTGTGAATATGGTTTAATTTTGGCAACCACGGCTTTCGTAAAATGTAAGGCCCTGCGAATCACCCATTTTCGATTCGAATCGAATCGCGAATCGAATTGAGTCTGTTATTCGACATCGAATCGAACGTCGTTATTGTAAAATAAAGACTGAATCAGGAAAAAACAAACGGAAATATTGTATGAGAAATAATATTTCTTTTTCGACGGTGGTGTTCAATAGTGTAGTGGGTAAAACACGGCCAGAGAATGAGAGTCCGATGGTGACCCAGTCGTGACCCTGTCCCTTCTTGTTATTACTGTAATGTTGGTTTCGACAGCTTGAACTGAGTGTTATTGAACATATTTGAATCTAATGAGATTATTTTAGCCCAGTTTAACCGCGATTTTGGGGATTTCCTTTGCAGTTTATCAGACCCGGTAGCGCTCTTCACTTCTCTCACCGTTCAAACTATAATATACTAGCGGATGAATACCAGGCGTTGCACGGGAGAAAATGGTTATATCAATATACCCTCAGATATGATCGATAGAAGGTCAAGGCCACCAATTTCAAGGTCTAGGTCACCCCGCAACCCGATAAAGTCAATATGATCGATGGGTCAATATACCCGCACATATGAAATTTTAGCCCGATCGGCCCAGCCGTTTTCGAAATAAAAGGTCAAGGTCACCAATTTCAAGGTCAAGGTCACTTCGCATGGGCACCCCGATAAAGTCAAAATGATCGATGGGTCGATATACCTGCACATATGAAATTTTAGCCCGATCGGCCCAGCCGTTTTCGAAATAAAAGGTCAAGGTCATCAATTTCAAGGTCAAGGTCACCCTGCACGGGCCCGGCACCCATCCCATGTTACTCGCAGGGACGAATTACCCCCGTGTACAAAATTTGAGATCGATCGGTCGAGAAACGGAGGAGTTCACCCGGAACAAAGATTGATAGACAGAGAGAGATAGAGAGAGATATAGATAGAGACATTCGCATTTTTATATCAGATTTTGACTCGAAACCATAGTTTACATAGGCGGACTGGCCATATAGTTCACCGTGAAAATTCCCGGTGGGTCCCCTATTGATGCAGCCCAACATGTGTTGGTGCATGAAATTTTGTGAAAATGATCTGATTTATTTATTTATTTATTTATTTATTTATTTATTTATTTATTTATTTATTGGTGTTTAAGGTCATATCCTTATGCACAATGGTTAATCATGACCGTGACAGTTTTACGGGGTGGAGGAAGCTGGAGTACCCGGCGAGAACCACCGAGCAACAACGAGCAATTGCCAGCTCCCCAACATCATAACTCCGCACTGCAGCACAGGCAGGGTTAGATTGGTTGAAGACATGCGTACCATCGACGTGCAGTACGCCTTAGTACACGGCGTCATCGTGCCCCCATGTGGACAATCGGGGTTAAGTGCCAAGGACACAACCCGGGAGTCCGAATTGATCGCTGAGACGGTCACCAAATGATCTGATTTCATAGACTTTCAGTGTACCGAAATGGCAGTTCACAAAGAGACATTCCGATATACCATCAGAGTACTCTGCATTTGATCGCTTAGATACAAGGGATCAGCGTTCTGTCAGTTTGAAAAATCAAAATTTTCTCTCACTGGGTCGAACTATGGCCGGCTCCATCCCCCTCCCCCCACCCCCACCCATGAAACCATTTTTCCAAATGAGCGACGGAGTCTATGATATGAATATGTCATTGAAATGTCCGCTTTGTGAAAAACAATTGCAGGGAAGCAGCGTTCTTTCAGTTAGAAAAATCAATTTTTTTCGGCTCCTGGCCCACCCTTGGTGCATATCCCGGTAACATTTCTTGGCCTAGTCCGCCCCTGATAGTTTATGGCCTATCATTGGAACGCACTAGTTGAGCTATATTTTATATATGAAAAATGAAAAATTCTAGTTATTCAACAATTATTTTTGTGTGTGTGTGTTGTCTTCAATTTGTGTTGGGTAAAGAGTTAATTTTAATGTTGTTTAAAAGTACATACTCGTTTATACGGTCCTTCGATTTCTGTAAACTCAATTGTTTCATGATAATGAAAATATTGACCATAAACGGGCGACATTGTTCTTTAATTTGTCCCCAAAGCGCTGTAGGGTTAAATATTCACTGATTTTCATTATTTCTCTGTTATTTTAATTCGTACCAACAGCTTCACATATTTCAAAAAGGGTGTTACTGGTTTTAAAAAGATAAAATCAACAATATTAAACAGAAAACATATATAATTTCTTGGACTGACTTTAGAAATTTGAAAAGGAAACAGAGCAAAAGGTAATTCTTCTGGTCTCCACGGCATGGTCTATCGTGTTTTGCAACAGAGAGACGGACGTGGCAACCTTTACTGATTCCCAGTTCCTTATTCATTATTCGTTACCAACCGATTTATCGGTTGATAACGAATGTCGAATAAGGAAACGGGAATAAGTAACGGTTGTCACGCCCCCGACAGAAAGAGGCTAGGCTCGTATAATAACATATTGCAAGGTGGAACGCAGGTGTCACATACCAGATAGTACGAGAATATTCTTCGAAACAAACTACGGTTTATCGAGAAGGCAATTTGTGTTCGATATATTCAAAACAATATAGAATGAATAATTTTTTAGAAAAGGCAGAGAATAAATAGCAATTGTTACAATTTGTTGGAGCTATTAGATTGTGATTATGTGATAAGAGTTTTGCCTCCGATAACTCAAGAGCTTCGGGCCATTTTACATTTACAGAACACAAAAGTCACAGCTTAAAATTTACAATCTAAACTTACCTTGAGCAAACACAGAAAACCCTAAGTAAATGAACAGGTGTATGTACAGTTGCATTGTTCTGTTCTGAATTCGCCAATGCAGTTGAAAAAATGGCTGTAAAACGTAAAAACAATTTTTTTATAGTTTAATGTGCGTCTGATTAAACGCAATGCATATTCTAAATGATAATAAACATATATCTTTGTCATTTCTCTCAAGGAAGCTACACTCACTGGTGATATCTTTATGCATGACATAACGCTTCCGGGAAGAGACCAAGTGTTCCCCCACAATAAAGTCGCACATTTCCCCATTCGTGCTACTACTTCCCGAGGCCCTCTGTTTTAGACCAATGTTTAGGTTACCATCCAGTGTTTTTTTACATTGGCGACAGTACAAACCTTTTCCTCTGTCCAGCTCATCAAGCACATTTTCGGAAAAACAACCCTATACCCACTAAGTTTATCACCTCATGAACAAATTATACCAAAAAATGTATAGGCCGCTACGACAGCATGCTGACGCCAGTAGATGTATTTTTTTACCTGTTCTAAGTTGTTATAACAAGTTAACTAACTTGTTATAACAACTTAGTAACTTGTTATAACAACTAAGCTAACTTGTTATAACAACATAGCTTAACTTGTTATAACAACTTAGCTTAACTTGTTATAACAACTTAGCTAACTTGATATAACAACTTATCTATCTTGTTATAACAAGTTACTAAGTTGTTATAACAACATAGCTATCTTGTTATAACAACTTAGCTTAACTTGTTATAACAACTTAGCTAACTTGTTATAACTACTTAGCTTATTTGTTATAACAACTTCGCTAACTTGTTATAACAACTTAGCTATCTTGTTATAACAAATTAGCTATCTTGTTATAACAACTTAGCTATCTTTTTAATTAAGGCCCGTTTGCCCCTTCCTTGGGGCTGATAGTAATTGGTCAACAAGGCCTTTTTAGAAAAACTAATACAAATTTTATTTAAAGATGGGTACACCTTATTAAAACATTACAAATATGAATATCACTGGAACCTTCGCAATCACCCAGAACCGCCGATATCCATATTTAAAGGGCGTTATTGAAAAAGCTCGAAGATATTTCTGACTTTGTGAGTCTTATTTAAGTTAGTTTTTTTTAAAGTTTTTGTCGTTTTGTTGGATAGAGTGCTTATAATGTAGTTCAGTCCATGGGACACATTAACCCATAACCAAACGCTAGTAGCAGACGATACTCGTGAAAAAAATTCTCGTGTAACTAAAACTAAAACTTTTCATTTTTTGCATCCAAAACACAGGGTATGATCCCTCATTGGAATGAGCGCAACGGGCTCGTTCGAATGAGGGGTCATAACCATTGTTTTGGAAGCATAAAATGTAAATATAAAAAAGACTGAATAGCGATTTTTGTGTATAGTGCACTTATAACAACTTAGCTATCTTGTTATAACAACTTAGCAATCTTTTTAATCATTGCCCCCTAGGTCAGTTTGTCCCTTCCTCGGGGCTGATAGTAATTGGTCAAAATGCGTTTAACCCTTTACCTAATGTAACGACCCAAAACGGCCTAGTTAGCTAAGTTGTTATAACAAGTTACTAAGTTGTTATAACAAGTTAGTTAACTTGTTATAACACCTTATAACAGGTAAAAAATACACCTACTGGCGTCAGCACGCTGCCGTAGGCCGCCATGTGACTTTTACCTACAAAACTAGTGCTTCCTGTACTCCTGTCCAGTTTCGCACTCAATGAAATAGACCTACTTTTACTTGCCCCACCCAATTTTAATCTTCTCTCACACTTTCCAGAAGACAGTTATCACCAATGTTTTATAATTGTTTCAAAAGATGCACTTTGAAATTGTATTCACACTTACAAGCTCAGTTCACATTCCACCAATTGCATAAAGCAGGAAACTTTTATCCTCCATTAAAGGTTGGGGTGCAAACCACTAAAGGCGTTGTTTGCGACACTGTATTGTTACCTTTAACGGTATACTTTATCAAGCTGAAGTCTAACATAATTTGCTTTCGACAGTATACGTAAATAACTCGGATATCATTTGTTTTCCATGAAATTACACCATAACTATCTACTGGAAAGAGCTCTCGTGGGGAATCAACAGATTTATTCTAAATTTGTTGACAAATTACCAATACCATCGAGACTTTCAAATACTTATTGGGTGGCATTAACCGATTTGTTTTCAGAAGGTCTCCCCTGGCTTTCCTGTCCGCTTGAGAGAATTGGATTAAAATTTAACATTTTTATTTATTTTAGTCTCGACAAACACTATTGTTTGAAACACTCGGGAAGTGAAGTAATGTTAACAGAGATAAGTGCCAGGAATCAAAAACTCCAAACCCTCTCTTAGTGTAACCCAACACAAAAAGTTTTTTGGTTTTTCTGTTATGAAAAACGCTCATTACTTGAATGTAAAGAACATAGAGTGAAGCCCTCTTTGTAATATTTTTAGTCTGGAGAAACCAATATAACGGTTGTGAAATGTATGTATACAGGAAGAATAAACACTAGCTACTTTCAAGCGTATCTTACTGTTGGAAGCTACATCACCAAACCAAGGCACTGCTGAGGGATAAACTCTTTCAACCAAAACATTGAACGGGATCGACCCATGTTTTTCAGACCACGGCATGAATTTTCCCGATGGTTCTTATGTGCGCGTTCCTATTCTTCTCATCGAGTTATTCTGACAAGAAGTCTACATTTACCTTAATTAGCCACGACAATCGGCAATGCAGGGGGAAAAACCGTGGAATTCTGCCACGGTTTTTACGGTTGCATTGCCGATTGCTGTGGCTTATATCTATGATAGACCTGACACACGTTGCACCAATCTAGCAACAGCTTTATTCCCATGCGGAGGTCCTTGAAGATGCATTCCGGACTTGTCTCGTCATAAAAATCGACTTTCGATAAAGTTATCTCCCTTACGACTATTAATCAGGAAATTCCAGAAGTTCATGGCTGACAACTGGCGTCATTGGAAGAGATTTACAGGAAAGTTAGCTTCTCTTAGCTTTCTAAAGTTGTCAGTAAATTTAACACTAAGGATATGGGAATTTCATATAGGAATTGAAATTTTGAAACGCTAGCGAAGTTGTATCATCGATGTGCACATCAGTTCACAAATTCCAGTCATTTTCCCGCAGAGTAGTATAAAAATACAGAAGCTGGCTTTTTTCAATTTTTTCCCAATCAGTTTGAACGTTTTACTGTTATTCTCAGTTTAAATCTATTTAAAAATAAGAAAACGGCGTTTTCACCATCTTTTGATGTTCTGTAACTTTTGTCCGTTCATTTTTTCAACAGTGTGCGCATCGTGACATATAATACAGGCACTGTCCTTTCTATTAATATAACAGTATAGGAGGTAAGTTCTGCTATTTTTTCCTGGGAAGAATAAAAACTAACAAACTGCTGTAACAACACATTCTCTAAACAAAGAGACAACGTGGACAGTTGCTTCTAATTAGCTTGAGTAGTACGTAATGTGGTTTTGAGGACCCATTAGCCGGATCTCATGCCGGATCTCGTGTGACGTCATGGTCACGTGACCCAGTGGCGTGTTGTGTTGAGCGGCCATGTTGTGACGTCATCCCAATAGTGATACGTGGTGTTAGTGAGCATGCGCAGCGCGTGTTGTTGATACGTGTTTCCGTCGTCCATTTGTATATTGGAGGCCGCCACCTTGGTTTCTATGGTAGCACGTGGTTGCAATGTTACCCAAACGCCTACAATAGTATGGGGGTATGTTCGGAGGGTGTGTCCGATTGAATAGGAGTAAATCTAATTACCACAAACAACCCGATAATCCCCCAAATCACCAAAATCCACTTTATTTAGTAAGGATTTCCCCCAGAATCCTTTTTAGGACCGCCATACCATGGCTTATAATAGAAGCACGCAGTGCTATAGTACTGAGGGGTGCATTTGGATTATAGCCAACTGATAGACAACCTCCATGAGAGCCTATATCATTCTAATGCCAAGAATCTATCGAGTTGTTACTGGTAAGTCATTGAATCGAATCCCATTAAGCAAATAAGCCATAGAGTATTTACTCGAACGAGTGATTCGCACATACGACTCTTAGCCTCATTTCGGTATTTGAGGATACCTATGGTCCTATATTGTATTATTTGAGGATACCTATCGAGGATATCTTTTGGAGAAACCCTTTTTAGTCATATGAGGCCATGAGGGCTATGTGAAAAGCCCTCAATGAGGCCTCATTTACTATCCCTCATCGCCTCATTGCTTTTGAGGCCATGAAAAAATCCCCAATGAGGTATAATTTACTATCCCTCTTAGCCTCATTTCGGTATTTAACAGCCATATCCCCATGCACTTTTCACATAGCCCTCATGGCCTTATACGACAAAAAAGGGGTGCCGAAGGCCATATGTTTTTTTCAAAAAGGGGTGCCGAAATTGGGGTGCCTGGGGTATGGCTGTTAAATACCGAAATGAGGCCAAGAGGAATAGTAAATTATACCTCATTGAGGGATTTTTTCATGGCCCTTATGGCCTCAAAAGAAATGAGGCTATGAGGGATAGTAAATAAGGCCTCATTGAGGGCTTTTCACATAACCCTCATTGCCTCATACGACAAAAAAGGGTGCCGAAGGCCATATGTTTTCTAAAAAGGGGTGCCGAAATTGGGGTGCCTGGGATATGGCTGTTAAATACCGAAATGAGGCTAAGAGGGATAGTAAATTATACCTCATTGAGGGATTTTTTCATGGCCCTCATGGCCTCAAAAGAAATGAGGCTATGAGGGATAGTAAATGGGGCCTCATTGGGGGCTTTTCACATAGTCCTCATGGCCTCATACGACAAAAGAGGGGTGCCGAAGGCCATATGTTTTCCAAAAAGTGGTGCCGAAATTGGGGTGCCTGGGGATATGACTGTTAAATACCGAAATGAGGCTAAGAGGGATAGTAAATTATACCTCATTGAGGGATTTTTTCATGGCCCTCATAGCCTCAAAAGAAATGAGGCTATGAGGGATAGTAAATGAGGCCTCATTGAGGGCTTTTCACATATCCCTCATGGCCTCATACGACTAAACAGGGATTCTCAAAAAGGTATCCTCGATAGTATCCTCAAATAATATAATACCAGGCCATAGGTATCCTCAGATACCGAAATGAAACTAAGAGTCGTACGTGCGAGTCACTCGTTCGAGTAAATACTCTATGGCTTATTTGCTCGATGGGATTCGAGTCGTTCGAGCAATGACTTATCAGTAACTACTCGATAGATTCTTAGCATTAGGAATGATATAGGCTCTCATGGAGGTTGTCTATCAGTTGGCTATAATCCAAATGCACCCCTCAGTACTATAGCACTGCGTGCTACTATTATAAGCCATGGTATGGCGGTCCTAAAAAGGATTCTAGGGGAAATCCGTACTAAATAAATTGGATTTTGGTGATTTGGAGGGATTATCGGGTTGTTTGTGGCAATTAGATTTACTCCTGTTCAATCGAACACACCCTCCGAACATACCCCGTCCTATTGTAGGCGTTTGGGTAACATAGCAACCACGTGCTACCATAGAAACCAAGATGGCGTCCTCCAGTAAACAAAATGGACGACGAAAAAAACGTGTCACCCTAACAGCATGCGCTGCGCATGCGCACTGACACCACGTATCACTATGGGGATGACTTCACAACATGGCCGCTCATGCCGGCTACCATGACAACACAACATGGCGCCCCTGGGTCACGTGACTATGACGTCACATGAGATCCGGCATGAGATCCGGCTAATGGGTCCTCAAACCCACATCACATACTACTTGCCTGCCATAAAATGCCAAGTTTCCTTTTGTAACTTTTTAATAAACGAAAACAACAGACAGCTCAGTGGTGTTTTTTCTCAGCAATTACATGCTTCCTAATTGGGCCTTTCTCGCCCGTCTAATAATTTCAGGGGAGATAACTTTAGCAAAAGTCGATTTTCATGACGAGATAAGTCATGTTGTGAATGATTTGCACATCAATGATGCAAATTCGTTAACATTTCGAACTTTCAATTTTCATTTCAAATTCCCATACACTTGGTGTTAAATGAACTGAAAGATTTAGCAAATTAAAGGGAACTCACTTTCCAGTCCATCTCTTCATGGGATGAAAATTGCCAATCATGTCCATTATCTGGCAATATTACTATTCTATTACTATTATACCATTTATACCGACAATACAACCCCCCCCCCCCCCCACCCATGTTTTACGCCCCTCTATTCAACGCACAAGTGCATGGAAAGAGTACTTTCTCAAACTAAAAAAACACTCCTCCAGAAAGGTTTAATGAAATACAGGGTTTTTGCAATCCTAAAAATGAAATGATAATACATTTCAAAGAATCCCCTCTCTCAATTAAAAACAGGAAATCATTGACGTTAATACATGGATGGAAAAGTTATTTTGCGTGAGGTGAGTTCCCTTAGGACGTGTCACAAAGGGAATTAGCTTGTAGCCATGATGTCCACGTTTGGTCTAAGACTACACAGGGTCGTTTAACCAACCTTCTGTACACTGATGTCAAAATACCCAATTCTCAAGCAGCAATTTGTTCCCAAAATGCAACTTGGAATTAATTCAGTCCTGTTTGACAGATCTCAGTGAACTCTGTCAAAAAACTGAAATGTTTAAACTCCCAGCTGCACGATGAGAATTTTTTTTTTGTTTGAAATCTTTATTTTTCGACATAAGAGTGTATAGGGTTAAAATACACCGTTGTCAAAACAAATGAAATAGCCCTGAGATATGAAGTTACTCGTCGCCTCCTGACATTTTTGACAACTTAGAATGACATATGGTAGACTGCCGTGAGTGTGTTGAATATAAGGTTCAGCGACATATTTCGGCACGTGTTGTGGAAATATATATATCCATTTATTTGTTAAAAGGACAAAACAAAAGATACAAGATTTTAATATTTACTGTCCAATAAATCTACTCGTCCTGTTGGTAAACGGTTGGTGTAAAAAATACGCGTCAAATCTAACTGTAACTCCTCTTGGACGGCTGAACGAATGGTCTCCATGAGCCCTGTCAGCGGGACAAGCGGGTGCGAAATAATGCTATAGGGGCGTGTCCCCCTCCCGTTAAATAATTTTATTACACGCCTGTTCTACGAAATCCACATCTACAGCAACACTAAACCATGCGGAAAATGAAAATCTGTTCCGCACATATGTGCGGAATGGAAAAAGTTGACGGACTAGAAGAAGAAGCGAAATTTCACTGGAATTTTCTACAAATCGTGCACCGCAATTACAATTTGAATCGCTAGCGATAGCTTAAAATCGCCCCCGGAGTTCTAATGTGTTCTATGTGCCACTAGGCACAGAGGACACATTAGAATTCAGGGGACGAAATAGTAACACAGGTTCCCCTCGCAAATTTGGTTGGCGATAAAATGTGTTCTTTTTGTTGATAGTCGTCAAATGAATTACTGAGTGTCCTTTTAATAATTGCTTTTATAGACGTGAGAGTGTGTAATAAACACAGAACGACATGCGTGTGTGAATGGGTTAATCGATATGACGTGTCGTTCTGTGTATTTTCCGGTCGGGATATTTTCGTCTGGACTGGAGTCTTAGATATCACTCTGCTCATGAACATCTTATTAGGCTTTATTTGATGCCTAGACCCACTGTACACTCACCGACAATCACAGAAATGGAAGTGGTACCTGATTCGGGCTGTTGAACTTTCTTCACCCATATTATTCTATGACGCTTCTCTTCTCATTATATCCTTATTAACTCTTAGCCCGCTGAGTATTTTCAAGATATTTTTCATCAATTCTAGCCATGGCTGTTGTGAAGCATAAGCGCATCTCGATACGATCAACAGAAAGGCTCCCATACGTACTGCACCCCATCATACACGCGATAAAGGAATAGTATTAACTGATCCGGGTTCAGATGAATGGCGCAAGCTTACTGACTACTAAGACTTAGACTAAAACGGAGGTTCAAATACATCTAGAAAGCTTATATAGTAATGTTACAAGTCAGCAGTCGTGTTGAAAGACTCTTGTACATGACAGATTGTGTAGCCATAGAAGCTGCAGTCGTCATCGGAGATGGTGTAGTAAGGTGGAAAGTAGAAGCGTTGGTATAAGACATTAGTACAAGAACTAGGAGATAATGGGGGAGTTGACAATGACAGTTGTTTAGAAGTCATGGGTTCATCACCTAGAAAAGGACCCTTAGCCATACCCTACTTGGTTAACGGCACTGTGTAACTGCGTTCTACCCAAGATGACAATTTCCAAAAGACCATTTGGGTAATTAAGGTAGCTGTCGGGTCATTTCCGCTAATTAGATATACTCGCATTCATTAGCAAATACCACCCCAACACACCCCTTCTTCATCCTAACCCTTCCAGTGCCATACTAACCACATGCAACCATAAAAACCGATACGGTGGCCTCAATCTTAAAAGAAACACGTATTACCCTAACAACACGCGCTTCGCAGGTATTTCCATGATAATGACGCCATAATAAATCTGCTCAGATGGCCCACCATTACAACACACGTAACATCCACAATTCACCGCGACATAACCTTACATGAGATCCCTCATTAGATCTCCAGAATCGGATTAAAGTGTACATTCTGTATTACATATCGTCGCCTCAGTGCTAGAATGTCCTATGTCCCCTAGGGGACATAGGACATTCCAGCACTCAGTCGACGATATGTCACACATCACCCAAAATCAAGGCGCTGTAAAAAATATCTCCATATTTTTTTAGCGAATTTTGGATGTGTTGTTTCTGGCGTTATTCCACTTCAAAAGACATCAGACGTTCTTTGTTACATGTTCCGAACCCTTCAACCACCAGACTAAAAGTTTATTTATTTATTTATTTATTTATTTATTTATTTATTTATTTATTTATTTATTTATTTATTTATTTATTCGGTTTACCGACACTTTCGACAGCCAGGATAACCTCGTGCCCGACACTTTTACGGGTGGAGGAAGCCGCAGTACAAGGAGAGAGCCACCGAGCAGCGGCGAGCAACGGTTAGACTCCCCAGCGTACTAACTCTGCACAAGCAGTGTTTTCAATGGTTGAAGACAAGTGGATCATCAACAAACGTGCATCTGCATCACGCCTTAGTATACAGCGCATCGTGCCATCACGTGGGCAGTCGAGATTAAGTGCCTTGCCTAACGTAACGGTCAAAACCGGCCAGCGCTATTCTAAAAAATCGCCAATTAATTTTCATTATTTTTTTCATCTTTGTCTCAAAAACATAGGTTATGACCCCTCGTTGGAACGAGCTCGTCGAGCTCGTTCCAAGAGGGGTCATAACCTATGTTTTTGAGACAAAAAATGAAAAAAATTAGTTATTCAAGAATTATTTTTGCAAGTGTCGTCTGCTTTTCATGTTAGGTAAAGGATTAAGTGCCTTGCCTAAGGGCACAACGAGGTTACCTCTGGTCAGGATCGAAACGTGGAGCTTTCGATCTGAAGTCGAATACCCTAATCAATGAGCCATCGCGCCCCACCCAACACGAACAACGGACGACACTCACACAAAGCAATTCTTGAATATTTATTTATTTATTTAATGATGTTTAAGGTCACATATTTATGCACAATGGCTAATCATGACCGTGATAGTTTTACGAGTGGAGGAAGCCGGAGTACCCGGAGAGAGAACCACCAAGCAACGACGAGCAGCTGCCAGCTCCCCAACATCGTAACTCCGAACTGCCGCACAGGCAGGGTTAGATTGGTTGAAGACATGCGTACCATCGACGTGCAGTACGCCTTAGTACACGGCGTCATCGTGCCCCCTCGCGGGCAATGGTGACGAAGTGTCTTGCCCAAGTACACAACGCGGTTGCCGCATGTGGGATTAATTCTTGAATAACTACAAATTGTCATTTTGTGTCTCATAAACATATGTTATGACCCTCAATTAGGGATCATAAGTTATGTTTTGGAGACAAAAAATGAAAAAATAATAAAATTTGAATGGGCGACTTTTGTGAATATCCTTCACAATCTGGGACCGTTATTTGGGGTTAAGGGTTAAATAAGATTAAATTAAAAAGAACAGGCCACCTGTCCAGCCAAGATTTGAATGACAAATTGCTATGAGTAATACATTCTAATTATTTGATCAGCCATCACTTGATTCTAAAGTGACTGTGATTACTTATACTCCAACTGTAGGCGTTGACTCACTATTCTGAACGAGTGGTTTGCGATGATAATTCGAGATATGGTTTAAGCAATGGATACCCGAATCACTATTAACTGGCGTAGTGCTAGGAGTCACTATGACTTTCAAAAAATGAGAGTACCTGACGAAAAACCAACATTTTCCTTGCTCATGTTTCATATTCAGCTAAACGCAAATCATATTTTCGTTTATGCAAATTTGGGATTTTGTTACAAATGATTGGAGAGTGCCATGGGCACTCCCCAATAATTTGTAATAAAACCAATTTTGAATAACAAATTCAGACCACCAAAAATAATTTAGCCCTCAACCAGTTAATAAAATATTCAAAACATATTTTTTTATTACGGTTATCCTACCAGATAATGTGTAATGGGATACAAACAAGAACAAATATGTTTTTTCCTCTCATTCTTTCACTATTGATATTTGATCTGGAATTTACAAGCTATCAAGATTAGGCGGATGTTGTAATCCATGTCGAGATTTGACGGAAAGGTCAGATTCAGTTTCCATTTACAGTCTAATAGCAACTCTATATTCCCTGTGCACCCCTTCAAAGCGGAATTTATGAACGAAGGGTTGAACAGAAAATACTGAGGTCCTTTCTATTTTGTACAAGCTCTCAGGCCACTAATTCGGTAAGGAATTCGACGATGTTATGACCTGCTTGTTTACCCACTTTTCGTGAAAATGTACGCGCAGACTACCGTTGATGTGATGTCCTTTTACTCACGAAGATATATAAATATTATTTCGTGCGCCTGATAAAGATATTCCAATCATTAAGTATTTAATTCGCCTTGGGAACACCATTATATAAACACAATTAGAGAAACTAGTCTGCGTAATCGTAAAACTACGCCTGTAATGACTCTTCATTTCTAATGGTAATGCCATCATCAAACATTCGGTCAAATCAAGTCTCGTTTGAGCAACATTCCTGACGTTGATTCAAAAAAATGAAGATTTATGATATTTTTTAGACCCAAGAGTTGGGAATATACCAGTTGGTGGAAAAAGCGAACGACTGGTTCGCTTTTCCGACCAACTGAAATATTCCAGACGAGTGAATCTAAACACATGCCAAATGCTATTTAAGAGCTAGACCGGTTCCTTATACAGTTAGACTGGTGGCTTGAGAGCTTGAATTTTATAGTAAATTTACGAAACTTGTACGATGAATTAGGTCTGGACCGAAGAAGGCTCGGCCCGAACCTAGATTAATGTTCAAATTTCGAAAATTTCGAACTATAAAATAAGGACGACTCTGTTCGTCACTTGATTCAAAACGTTGCAAAATTTAATAATTATTACAAAATGCAACTACATGGACTGGAAAAACGTTGCAAAATGTAATAAATGTTACAAACTGCAACCACATCGACTGGAAAAACGTTGCAATACGTAATAAAATATTTTCAAGCAGAGCAATCAAACTAATTCATTGTATTATACAATTATTAATAGCAAATTGTATCTGAATGACTCAACCAAATGCTGTCAATGTGTGTTGTGTGCAGAGATGACCACTGATGATAAGTATAGTGGCGATGACAGGAAATGGCTAGTGATCGTCCATGGCGATCTATAGTGATTGTTGGGAGCGAGATGTGATAGAGGGCTATGAGTACTAGCCGCACTGAGGCCTCTCCTCACCCCTCACATCCTCATGCGGGGAGATGTTCATTGGTGATAGTCATTGACGATCATGTCTAGTGATCGCTTATGGCGATCGCAAGTAATCGTTACTGGTGATCATCAGTGATCACCTCCCTGTATGAGGATGAGAGGGCTGTGAGGAGAGACCCCATGGAGTCTTCACCTCATACCCCTCACATCCGTATCTCGCTCCCAACGATCACCGAAGATCATAGATATCCCAGATTTGACCGGATCAGAACCAGATTAACCGCAAAAGCAAATCACCACCAGACAGAGTAGCGCTGTGATTTATAGAAATGTCACTCTGTAAGATTTGGGGTTTATAAATCGAGGACCAACATGTAAACGTAGTGGTTTGCTATTTGTGTACTGATTTTACTAGGCTTTGACGCACTGTTATTTATTGAGGTTTTACGACACTTTCAACAGCTAGGGTCATATCGTGGCAGTGGAGGAAGCCGGAGTACTAGGATAGAACCGTCGAACAGCGGCGAGTAACTGTTAGACTCTCCAGTTCACTAACCTGAGTTAGCATTGGTTGAAGGCGTGTGCACCATCAGCGTGTCATACGTCTTAGCACACTTTGCCACAGTGTTCCCACAAAAGCAATCCGGATTAAGTGTCTTGCTCAAAGATACAGGGTGAGTGACACGGACCCGGATCGAACTTTTGAACCCTCGGTCTAAAGTTCGACAAAATAGTCAATGTGCCACCGCGCTCCGCTTTACCTCGTTGAAATGAATAAAGAAAATTTGAGTGAAACAGCTGAACATTTTGGGTGAACAACGTGTTTTTAATTTTGTTTGAGTGTGTGTGGTGGGTAGGGAGGGGGGGGGGGTGGGGTGGTTACGCGCAATGAAGACGCACGTGGCCGTCTATATGGGCGCGAGCTCCACTTACATCCAAAATTACATATATAATATTTTTCATGCAAAATCGTAAACCAAGACATGCGGGAACAAGAGAACTGGGAAGGCCGCCAAGACACAAAGAGCCACCGACCATGAGACAGAGATAAAAGAGGCAGGAAACCACAATACCCATCCACCATTTGGAGCCACCGAAGCGAACCACAGGCGCCCTTTACTCGCGACTCGGGCTGCGGCGTCCAGACCTAGATCGCTCATGCGACATCACGCCGAGTACTGAAGGGAACTGACATTGTCATCAGGGAAGTCGGTCACCAGACTTTTGTGTACTAATTTCGTTGATATTGAGCGTCTTGAATCACTGAGCCTGGTCGAGTGAGCCAGCAAACGCAGCTATCTCATCCCAAAAGAAGTCGTACTAATCTAGGATCGGGGCTACTCAACGGCACAGCCCTATCGCTGGGCCCGAACAACGTCCTCCTGAAACTCAGCTCCGCGGACAACGACTGTGCGCCCACTAAGACGTCGCCGGCGTCATAGTTCCTCTAACAGTTTCCCACTCTTGATACCTGTTTTTTTACATTAACATACACCATACATTAAGCATCCACACCAGCCAGCGATGCAAGCGGTGCGCACTGTACAAAGCCATTAACTGGAGTTGGCCATTGAAACTATAGTTGTTGAGTTAGCGACAAGACATTGGGGGCCGGGGTCCTGGAGGAGTGGTGATCCGGATGAGGGTGAGGATAAGTTGGTTACATAACACACCACTAGCGTGTCCGGCATACAAGGGGGCAGGAGAATGAATAACTTTGGGTCGTAAATCAGACACCTTAACGCTTCTGGCGACAACCAGAAGGGTGATTTTTAGTTTACAGCAGGGCCCGAAGTCCTAGTTGCACATGACACGCCCATTCGCAGACACCACTCCACCCGGGGTGGATTCTGTCAAGCTTTTGGTATCCTTTTATGAGATCGTTCGCGATTAGAGATGAGAGGGTCTTTTCCCCAAGGTTGGTGGGGCGCTCGTGGAGTGTTTCAAGACCCGATTCTTCTTAGTTGAGTGGTGCGGGTGTGCCGAGCACCGATAGAGCCAGGTTGGGGCTCGTACCCCGTTGACTTGGTGCGCTTTAGTCCGGCTAACACAGTAAGTGTGTGTAACTACATCAGCATAGTCGTAAAAGGCCTGACAAAGCTCATGAAGAGCCTCAGAATAGAGACTCTACCCCCCCCCCCCCTACCTTTCCTATTAGAACCATCGAGGCCTTAGAGAAGGCACATGCGGGCTATTGCTCTGCTGGTTATTTTATCAAAAGACGTCTTGAGGTTCAGGTTCTTGTTAATGACGATGCCCAGAAAACAGGCTTCCTAACAGTGATTTATCCTCTTCCCAACGATTTCAACCGTTGCGGTAATTGGTGGAGCGTCTTCTGTGGAGTTTCGATCTTTTAAACTGGGGGCTATGGAATGACTGCAATTTACTTCATATAGCGGCAACGTGCGCCTAGCAAAGAGATGGATAGCAGCAGGCTGGATTGACGTTTTCCAACAGAAATGGCTTGTGTGCTTTTGTTATCACGAGGTACCAAGTCTTCCAAACTTGGTGAAAGAAGAACAGTTTCATTGAATGGATTTAAAAGGTTCTGATTTTTAAAACTGTTAAGTCGACAAGGTTGTCATCGTTTATGCAGAGTGAAGTGTCTGATGAGTAGGCAAAAATGTTAAAAATTTTAAACTGTTCAAGACAAATTTTAAATATGTTATTTTTGTAAAGTATAGTTGCGACAGCAATTTTGGGATGGCTAGAAAGACAACAGTATGCGCAGAATAATTGAAGTTTCATGAAACAAGTGAACTGATAATTTCAGATACTTTTCAATATCATTTTAACACCAAGTGGACGATAACGCAAGCAGCACAGGTAGTGGTTATTTTTTCGGATCATCATTTCAATTGTTTCGGGCATATGAGGTACAAATAGCAATATTAATTTAAGCTTTCACACGCTTTCTTTTTATTAGTATTATTTCTCGAGACCTAGAATCAGGGGAGCACTACATATACTACAACTGGTAAAAATACTACTTGTAATCATTTCTTATTTTAAATTTACGAATTGAATTCGAAAATCCGAAAACCCAAAGAACAATATCCGAGTGGATACAAGGGATATCTCACGAGTGGCAGCGAGAAGCATGAGAAACATTATTTTTGCGAGCTGTTTTCAGGAGCAAAAATACACTATTTGCAGTGGGGAAGCGTGGGCTATTTCTGGTATACACTCACACATCACGAGATTTTCTTTTCCTCAAGTGTATCGTACCTCAGAAGGTGTGACATTACACCACTGCCTGATTTCCTCTCCGTCCAAGAAAGCATTTAAAAAAATGTTTAGCACTCTCACTTGGAATAGTGATGCCGTACCATTTCACAATTTTGCATGAATACTACATCTGTTCAATTATAACCAGTTTCTACCTGTACTTTTTATATTCTGTGAAACTAATTATATTCTGTTTTTCTAATTACCAATAAATAATAAGTGTTGTACTTTTATTCTATGTTATCCATTGTAACTCTTTCGAATAAGTAGTCGAATAGTTCCTATGAAAAGGAGTACCAATGCCTCCCATTATCCTGACCCTGCGCCTATCCTAAAACCACTAAAGCTGAACAACATTTTCATCATGAAAATGCTTGCCTGGAAAGATGTCTTGTGTACGCATGGCTAAGGTAATATAATGAAATCCATAAAACCCAAGGAAAGTGAAGTATTTTTGTTTCCATATCATCCTGCACGAGTATGTTAATTATGTTCCCGAAAGGGCCCTTATGTCGCTCTCTACCTGATCCCAATCCGCACCAGGACCCCAGAATCCCCCCCCCCCCCCCTCCAAGTTCCTATCGCTGACACAACCTCTATAGGCTCATTTGGCTACTCTGGTCGACTGTCTATGCACAGTTCGCATCCTTTGCATCGCAGGCTGGGTGTGGATGCCTACTGCAGTTTGTGAAGATGCAGGAACGTCGGGAATCGACAGAGAAAAACGGTTAGAGTAGCTATGACCTCGGTGACGTCATGGAGAGCGCGCAAGGTCATGACGGGGTTGACCGCTGTCGATGTTCACAGTTAGTGAGTGAACGTTGATCGGGCCCAGCAACACCGTCCCTGGCCTATGTCTATACCCTCGTAACACTGTCCGCACAGTGATAGCCTTTCACCGCAGTCGCTTCAGACCAAGTCTGCCTTACCCTATGCCATTTCGCACAGAACTTATGTCAGTGGTGCCATTTCCCCCAGTAGAATTTGACTGTCGCTATACCCCACACCATGGTAGGATCGCCGAGTGATTGTGCCGCTTTTGGTCGGGTCACTGGTTGGAGGGTTTCTGGTATAGGGTCACTGTTGGGAGCAGAGGGAAGTACGACTATGTCACTCTCGGTCGGGCGACTGCATGGAAGGCTTCTGAGATAGTGTCAACGTTGGGAGCAGGGGTGAGGCTACTGTGTCGCTAGGTCGGGCCACTGGTTGGAGGGCTTCTGAGATAGGTTCACCGATGGGAGAAGAGAGAGGGGGACTTTGTCGCTGTCGATCGGGCCACTGGTTAGAGGTCTCTGCGTCGCCAGATCACTAGATCACTAGGTCCTTGTAAAGTAGGCCAGGATTTCTGGGCGGGGCAGCGACAGTGGCGCTCTCCATCGGAATACTCGGAGACCAATGAGGTCTATGAGGTGATGCCTCAATGAGGTATCTTCTCATAGCCCTCACATCGTCATCCCCCCCCCCCCCCCCCAACAATCACTAGAGAGCACCATCAGCAATCACTAGGCATACATAGTGAACGCCACTGGCGATCATCAATGGGAATGAGATGGCTGTGAGGAGATGCCCCAATGAGGCCTCGCCTCATAGCCCTCACATTCCCATCTCGCTCCAACAATCACTTGATATCGCTATTGCCAATCAGTATGGATGTGAGTGATTTTTAGTTATCGTTGGGAGCGCGGTGTGGATGTGAAGGGAATGATGTGTGGACTCAATGAGGCCTCTCCTCACAGCCCTCTCATCCTCATACAAGGATATGATCACTAATGGTCGCTAGTAACGATCACTAGAGATCGCCATAAACGATCACTAGGCATCCCTGGTGATCGTCAATGGCGACCACCAATGATCATCTCCTCGTATGAGTATGTGAGTGAGGGGGGGGGGGGGGGGGGGGTGCGGAGAGGCCTCAGTGCGGCTAGTACTCATAGCCTCTAATCCTTATCTTGCTCCCAACGATCACTAGAGATCATCACCGTAGACGATCACTAGCCATTTCTTGTCATCGCCACTCTTCTGATCACCAGTGGACAGCTACACAAACAACGCACATTGACAGCTTTGGTTAAGACATTCAGATACAGTTTGCTATTAATAATTGTAAAATACAATGAATTAGTTTGATTGCTCTGCTTGAAAATATTTTATTACATTTTGCAACGTTTTTCCAGTCCATGTAGTTGCATTTTGTGATAATCAGTACATATTGCAACGTTTTTCCAGTCCAAGTAGTTGCACTTTGTAATAAAATTTCGGACATTTTCGAAACTCGCTCAATACACGTAGAAATGCGTATAACATACCCGAAGACAGTCGTAGAATCATAGAGACACAAATTTTATTTTAATAACAACATGAATTAGTTTTTGGTTTTCCCTTTGAAAAAAAGTGCCCCTTTGAAAAAAAAGTTTATTACATTTTGCAACGTTTTTCCCGTCCAAGTAGTTGCATTTTGTAATAATTATTACATATTGCAACGTTTTTCCCATCCAAGTAGTTGAATTTTGTAATAATTATTACATTTTGCAACTTTTATTACAAAGTTGGTTGTAACACAGGGTACACGTTTCTCGCAAGAATACAACGACGTAGACCTTCAGCTGCGTAGGAATGTCATTCAATATTCGTTCTTTACCGAAGGTCAATCAATATCCGTTCTTTACTGCTTTCAGACCCAGAAAAACTTTAAAAAAGGCAAACTGGGATACTTTCTCGACACTTTGTACCGAACGGCTCACACAGGTAAAAAAAATAAGAAATTACACAATTCGCTGAACTTATAAAACAACAGGAAAACAAAAAGATCAAATTTACCTCTGACAATTTAGAAGATTGCAATGACCCGTTCTCTATGGAACATTAAATACCTCTTTACATAAAGCAAAATATACTGCCACTGGATCCGGTGACACACATGTACACTACTTTTAAATCACCTATCTCAAACTTCACTTGAACTTTTACTATCAATTTTCAATGACATATGAATGGCGGGCCAGTTTCCACCTTCCTGGCGAAAAGCAACAGTAATTCCCATTCAAAGCCAACAAGATCACAACAACACAAGTAATTATGGACCCATTGCATTACCAAGTTGTCTGTGTAAAACAGTGGAGAGAATGATGAATGATTAACTTGTCTGTTTTCAGGAATCGAACAATCTAATTGCGAATGTTTAAAAGATCGTTGATTGACTTGTCTGTTTTCAGGAATCGACCAGTCTACTTGCGAATGTTTAAAAGATCTTTTTAACATGTGCCTCTTTTTAAAGAAAACAATTCTGGTTCGTGTTGGGTCTACTTTATCTGATCCACACGAGCAAGAATTGGTTGGACGTACCTCAGGGTAGTATTCTATATCTTACCCTATTCTCTCTTACAAGCAATGGCATCATTGTAACTGAGAATATGGTAGATTCTTCGTTGTTTGACGACGACTTCTTGATTTGCTATAGCAGTAAAAATATGAATACCATCAAATGTAAACTTCAGTTGTGTTTAACCTTTTACCTAACACGAAAAGCAGATGACACTTGCAAAAACAATTCTTGAATAACTCACTTTTTTCATTTTTTGTCTCAAAAACACAGGTTATGACCCCTCATTGGAACGAGCTCGTTCCAATGAGGGGTCATAACCTATGTTGTTGAGACAAAAAATGCAAAAATAATGAAAATTAATTGGCGGTTTTTGAGAATAGCGCTGGCGGGTTTGGCCATTACGTTGGGTAAAGGGTTAAACAGGATTCAGAAATGGGCTCCTGAAAACGGTTTCAAGTTTTCGAAGACCAAAACTAATTGTGTTCATTTCTGTAAGCCCAGGAAGCACCACCTTGATTTATTTATTTATTCTGTGGTGTTTAAGGTCACATATTTCTGCACAATGGCTAATCATGACCACGACAGTTTTACGGGTGAAGGAAGCCGGAGTACCCGGAGAGAACCACCGAGCAACGGCGAGCAACTGTCAGCTCCCCAACATATGAACTACACACAAGCAGGGTTGGCATTGGTTGAAGACAGGTGCAGTACACCTTAGTACACAACGCCACGGTGCCCCCATGTGGTCAATGGGGGTGAAGTATTTTGCCCAAGGACACAACGCGGTTGTCGCAGGTGGGATTCGAACCGAGGACCTCTCGGCTTGCAGCCTGCACCTCCACGTACTGAGCCACTGCCCCCCCCCCCCCCCCGACCACCACCTTGATCCAGAGTTGACAATAGATGGGAGTACTATTAAAGTTGTTAAGGAAGTGAAATTCATGGGTTTATTGTTTGACAATAAACTTAATTTCACTTCTCACATCAAACAACTAAGAGTACGAAGATGTAAAAAGGCACTCAACCACCGCAAGGTGGTTGGTGACACTGATTGGGGTGTTGACCAAAACATTACTCCATCTCTATAGATCGCTTATTAGATCAAAATTTTATTACAGTTGTGTGGTTTACGGTTTTAGTAAGTCGTACCTCAAACCACTTGATGCACTTCATAAAACTGATTTTAGAATTCGCTTGGGTGCATTTAGAACATCACCAATAGATTCGATACTTGAGAAGCGCAGAATTAAATTGTCGCGCCAATATGTTTCTAAACTGTTTGCGAATCTATCAAACCCAGTGTCTCACACCCTCAAAATGTTGATTTTTTAACAGACACCAAAAGCATATTCCTCCTTGGGTATTCGCATTAAACCCCATTTGGAGTCCGCCACACATGTATCTGATTCGATAAAAAGAGAACCGTGATCCCCATATTCTCCCTTGGCATCTAGAAAACCTACTTCTAATTTGGATTTTGCGTCAGTAGGTGATAATTGAGAATACGAGCTCACCTGTACATGTACGTGTACACGTACATGTACATCTCCATAGGATTTAGTGTTAAAAATTGTGTACATGTACAAGATTTTAACGGTTTTTGGGGTGAGCTCGAATTTTTTTAACACTGAATTGAATCCTAGATGCGCGTAGTTTTACGTACACGTTCATGTACCGTTTTGATTGAAATCTGCAGACGAGTTTTCCCCATAGGGTCCTGTGTTAAATTGCGAGCAAAAAACCGTTTTGAGAGTTCGAGCTCATCGTCTTGTCGATTCTAACGATCCGCGTCCGTACACGATTTTAACACTGAAACCCTATGGGGAGCGTCAAATTGCGAGCAAAAAAACGTTTTGAGAGTTCGAGCTCACCATCTTGCCGATTGTGACGATCCGTGTTCGCACGCGATTTTAACGCTAAAACCCCATGGTGAGCGTCAAATTGCGAGCAAAAAAAAACGTTTTGAGAGTTCGAACTCATCATCATCTTTGCCCGATTCTAACAATCGGTGAGCTCGTATTCTCAATTATCACCTACTCATAGGATTCAGTGTTAAAATCGTGTACGCGTCCGTACACGATTTTAACACTGAATCCTATGGGGGGAGGAAACTCGCTTGCGGATTTTTAGGTCTGAAATCGCTGTCACGTTTTTGATTGATATATATATATAGGGGAGAAAAAAAAATATAAATAAATAGTTATTTAGAAAATTAAATATATCAAATCGAATAGATAATAAAAAAAAAATACGTAAATCATGAGCGATTCTCAGACTATTAGAGCGAGGTTTCTTTTAAACATGCTGATGAGAGCATACGCAATATGCGTGAACGAAGAACTACGTCCCATCTTGTTAGAACGATGCGTCGGATGTCGGGATCATCTAGACTTCGATCACGTGGATCATTCGTGTCTGACGATGGAAAGGGAAGATATGGTCGTCATGTATTTCGAACCGGCGTTCGAACGCGTTAAATTCAACGATGTGATCACGTTTTGGAAGAGATTAGTCTTCTGTAAGAATCGAGACAGGCCCCCAGATTCGGAAGAACTGAAATTGGCACGTAGAAGTTTGACTTTAGAAGACAAGGGATGCATCAAGAAATTATTGCTGAACGAAGCATACGTCTAAGTTTTTTTTCGTTGATATAAAAATAAGGGAGAGTAGAAAATAAAAAAAAAATAAATACACACATAAATTTTTTTTATCTAATATTAGAAAAGAAAGAAAAAAAACACAAAATGAGAACTAGAAATAAATTGTATCCGACGTTAGATGACGACGAGGATGAGAAGCCGAACGGCGTTTTGCCGACGGCACCGTCGCTAGAAGAAAAAGAAAGAGGAGAGAGGTATCGCATCGATCAAATCAATAGAATCCAAGAGTATCTAACTCGAGAGAGAGATTCTCGTCATTCCTTCAAGAAGAAGTATTCGCGATTCGTGACATTCGTCAACGCGATCGACACGACACTCATCACGATTTCCATGTGTTTTCACGCGGCCGGCATCGGATTGTTGTCGACCGCGGTCGCCATTCCGATCGTGTTGACCGTAGAAGGACTGGCCCTCGCCGCCGGATTGTTTAGCACGCTCGGAAACTTTTTGAGTAGGAAATTATATCTGAAGGTGAGGAAACATGACAAGATTCGCGTCTTGGCCGACTCCAAGATCGACATGATATCTGAAATGATCTCTATGGCGTTGAAAGACGGTAGGATATCGGACGGTGAATACTTCGCGATATTGAGCGAGAAAAGGAAATACGATGCCATGAAAGTAGCCTTGAGAATCAAGACTCGTCAGATCATCAAGGAAGAGATGAAGGATTCTCTCACGGAAAAGGGGAGGAAAGAGGCCAGGGAGGAATTCAGTAAGATGATAGAACTCAAGAGCAGCGATTGAAAAAAAAAAATATATATATATAATAAGAACAGAATTTTAAAAAAAAAAAATATTAAATTTATATATAAAATAAAAAAAACGAAATTAATTTAAATAACTCTTAAAAAAAAAACTGTATTGCGTAAAGTGTAAGAGAGTTACCGAGACGAGTAATTCTAGAGAAGTGCAAACTAAAAACGACAGACGGATGCTTCGCGGAATTTGCGATGTGTGTGGTTCTGTCAAGACGCGATTCGTCAAACAAAAGAATGCGAGCAAAGGCAAAGGCATCGTGAATAAAATCATCAACAATCTACCTTTCGAAATGCATCTGCCCGGTCACAGTTTCACGGGACCCGGAACGAAATTGAACAAGAGACTCAACGCCGATCTGACTCCCAAATCTTGGAGCAAACCCGTGAATAGGGTGGACGCGGCCGTGTACAATCACGATCTGTGTTACGCCGGGCATCCCGAGACCAAGACTCCCAACGACGTCTGCGACAAAAACATGTTGGGGAGATTGAGAGGCATATCGAATCCGACCAGGAGAGAGAAGATGGAACGTTCGCTGGTCGGCAATCTGATTGGTGCAAAACATCGATTCGGATGGGGAGTTCAAAAAAAAAAGCGCATCTGAAAAGAAGAAGAAGAAATGATTATTGACGAGCGAATTGGCCGAGGAGTTACACAAACCCATAGTGCGTAAATTTTGAAAGAGAAGGGTGTTCGTGAAGGGTCTGGATGACATTTGGTCTGCCGACTTGGTCGACATGAGATCGTTTTCCAGGTGGAACGAGGGCATCAAATATCTATTGATGGTCATCGACGTGTTTTCCAAATACGGTTGGATCAGAGCTTTGAAGAATATATCGGGACCTTGCGTCGCTGAGGCTCTGAAGAGCGTGTTCGACTCGTCTTCTCGAAAACCGAGTAAATTGTGGGTGGACAAGGGAAAGGAATTCTACAACAAGGACGTTCGTCGATTGGTAGACCTCTACTCGATCGAAAACAAAGAGAAAGCCAGCGTGGTGGAACATTGGAATCGAACGATGAAGGAGAAGATGCACAGATACTTCACGGCGAATTCGAACAAGAAATACATATACGCTCTGAACGGTCTGGTGAAAGATTACAACAACACGCGACACAGATCGATCAAGATGACTCCCGCGGAAGCTAGCGATCCTGGAAACGAAAAACGGGTCTACGCGAATCTATATCCCGAGAGATCTAAGATCAGGAAGAAGTCTAGAACGTCGAAATTTGGGTCGGCGATCGAGTGAGAATCTACGCTTATAAGAAGCACTTCGAAAAGGGTTATACTCCTTGATGGACCTCGGAAATCTTCGTGATCATCAAAATATTTCACACCGATCCGGTAGCTTACGAAATCGAAGCTTTGGATGGAGAAGAGATCATCGGAAAGTTTTACGAACAACAATTACAGAAGACGAAGTTTTGATGAAGAACACAAATTTTTTTTTTATTTACTCTCTTTGACATTTTCTTGTTTACACACATATATATATATAAGAGAGAAAAAAAAATAATAATAAAAAATAATTAAAAACTATTTTTTTAGATAAAGAAAGCAAGTGAATTAATAAACAAAAAAACCCTAAAAATCCTTTAAAATGACAAATATACTAGATATAGCACAAAGCATAGTGAAAGATGAAAGTATTCAAGAATATGAGGTTCACGAATATGAACCGGTAACCGGAACGAGTTTGAACAATGCGGGAGAGATAAGAATCAACGTCGAAACTCAAGATCTATTCGTACATCCTAGCTAGAGTTACATAGTGGTGCAGGGACGTCTCACCAAGGAAGATGGGAGTGACTACGCCGAAGACGACACGGTTACTCTTGCCAATAATGGCATCATGCATCTATTCAGTAACATAAAATACATGCTATCCGGACAAGAGATAAAATCTGTTTTTCATCCCGGTCAGGCCACCACGATGTTCGGACTCTTGACGTATCCTGATGATTTTTCGAAATCCAGAGGACTTAATCAGTTGTGGGTGAAAGACACTATAGGCCCTGCTAGCGCCGGCGCCGCCACGATATTCGACTACGTTGTCAAGACGTCCGTCCAGACCTAAAGGAACGTTTTCGTTCAGGATACCTTTGAAACACATCTTCAGATTCGCAGACGATTACAACAAGATCATGTACGGATTCAAACACAATCTGACGTTGATTCGAAAAGGAAACGATTTCGCAATAGTGCGACTCACCGGGACCGGTGCGGGTAAGATAACTCTACACAAGATATCGTGGTTCGTTCCGCATGTGGAGCCTTCGATCGATGAGAAAGCGCATCTCTACAAGATCATAGAATCCAAGAGTAAATTACCCGTGGGATTTAGAATGAGACAGTGCGACATGGCTAGCATTCCTCCCTCCACAAATCACTTCGATTGGAGATTGACAGTGAAATCCACTTTCGAGAGACCGTGTTTCATCGTGGTTGCGTTTCAGACCGATAGGGACGGGTCTCAGGAAAAGAATGCCTCGCTGTTCGATCACTGCAGTTTGAGAAACATTCCAAGTGTTTCTGAACGCCACAAGATATCTGGCAATCGATTACAACGCGTCGTTTGACAAGAATGATTTCTGCAGACTGTACGGCGACGCCGCTGATTTTAGAAAGAAGTATCACGGTCTAGACGAATTGATGAGCAATCCCAACATATCTCCCGGCGAATACAAGTCGATGTATCCCATGTTCATGTTCTACGTCAGTAAACAGAGTGAACAACTCAAGAGTAGCATGTTAGACATTCAGATCAAGATGCAATTCGATAGGAACGTGCCGAGAAAAACCGAAGCCTTCACCCTGGTCCTGTCGGACAGAGAATTACAATTCGAATCGGATGGAAATAAGATGTTGATCATTCGATGAGAGACGAGGGTGTGAAAAAAATAAAAAACAAAAAAAAACAAAAAGTAATGAGTAATTATTAAAAACATAAAAAACAACAAAAAAAATAAATAAAGTAATGTGATCTAGAGAGATTGAACATCTTTCTAAATCTCATTACTTTTTTTTTTTGTTTTTTTTGTTGTTAATAATCACACATTATTTTTTTAATTCATTATTTTCCACGCGTTCACTGTTTGTTCAAAGAATCTAGTTCAATCAGTAGACTCACCACGGAAGTGGTGGCTTCAGGATTATTGGTTTTCGTAACAAAATTAATCCTGTCACTGGCGTTCACTTTGAGAGGCGTGCGAAACGTGCTAACATTCACGTGTTGATTCTCAGTCTTTTCGACGCTGTATCTCTTATTGCTCTCTACACCATTCACCATGAGATTGACGACCGCTCTGTTATTCAAATCCGAGGAAGCCAGACTCATTCGAAGGATTTCACCTCCCAACGGCATGGGATATCCCACCTGACCGTGTTTTGATCCGCTACCTCCACTCGACTTTTCCCTCATCTAAGGTGCCGGCCTCTTCGGCCCACACAGTGATCAATTGTCTAGCATATTTGACTTTCTCCACCACCGAAATCAGGGTGCAGGCATCCGTCATGTTCACGGGATCCGGTAGATTCATGAGCGCGTGTCCACCCATGTCTAGTTTACCTTCCATGATGTCGCCCTTTCTCCAGACTGAGTTGTCGTCCACGTACTTTCTGCTGACAGTGCTGGAATCAAATTCGGGATCGTGATCGAGACCGAATAAATTGTGACCGTTCATGTTGATGCCACCCTCCATGGTTCCGCCAGATTCTTTGTTCAGGTAGAGATCATCCACTTGTGAATCTAGGTATTCTTGCGATTGTAACACGGAAGAATCTACGTAGCCCTTGTTGACTGCGGTTGAGTCCGCATCCGTGTTGTCGATCTTCGACAGATTCAATATCTTGTGGAATCCCGCATTCAGATCCGATTTCATTTCACGTCCGTCAGACTTTCTCTGTTCCAGATCTACGTAGTGTTTGGTCGCCACGTCCTTGGGATTCGTGGGAGTGGCCACGTTCGTTATCTTGTTATAATTGGCGTTCAATTCCGAGTGCATCGTTTTCGTAACGTATTTTTTTCTCAGGTGTTCGCTGAATCTTGCGTGAGAGTCGTCCGCGTATCTCTTGGTCATGGCATCGGTGGGATCTACGGGATTCGCGACGTTCACCAAACGTTTGGATTTCAGATCGGGATCGTCGGTCATGGTTTTATCCACGTAATTATCCAGCAGGATTCATTCGAAATCGGCGTTCCCCCTGTCGACATATTTTTAGTCGCAGCATCTGCGAGATCTATCGGCTCGGGAAGATTGTAGAGCTTCTTATCGTTCATGTTCAAAGGTTCTTCTCATGGTTCGTATCTCCGAACGTAATGCTCGTCCAAGTTGGCAACGTCGTAACCATCGTCTACTTCGAACGTCTTCCTCTTCTTTCTCGGGTTGACTTTTTCGTTGTCACTTCTACCAAATTTATCGACTGGCATGTTGTTGTAAGGATTTTTTTTTTGTTTTTTAGAAAAAATGTGTTCAAACGTAGTTTATTAAAAAATGAACTATGTTATTTTTATTTTTCGTTTTTATTCGATTAAAATTTTTTTAAAATAATTTTTTATCTTTATATATACTATAAAAAAAAAAATCTCTCTCTAATGTAAGTCATTGAGAATGTCTTGAAATTCATCTCCTTCAGACCATCTCTTGAGAACGTAGAGACACAGGTGACCGCAAAACACTTGATCTGGTGATTGCACTTGATCCGTGTTGTAAAGAACCATCGATTTGTTGAAATAGTTCTTTATTTCTTTCGGCGGCGAGATTCCGTAGCTGTCGAAATAATAATTCTTCTTCTTCCCGTTCTTGAACCATGCCACCCAGTGAGTGCCTTCACCCGATGAATCGTCTAGATTTAAAATTCCGCATTCCGATTGCCAAGGTCTTCTCTTCAGCAAGGCATCTCTGGAAAACACACTTAGAAAATCTTCGATTTTCAAATCTTTTGCCGCATTCAACAGATCGATGTTGGATAGGGGTTCATTGGGTAGGATGACACCTTCTACGGATATCTTTATTTTCTTATTCATAAATAAGTATATATTTTTTTGATTTATTTTATTATAATTAACTAAAAGTGACGTTATTTTTTTTTTCTATTTTTTTCTTTTTCTTTTTAAACTAACTTTCTCGATGTCACTATCGATTTCTATAATTTTGAATTCGTCTAATTCCTCTTGATTTTCTGGAATCCAATCATCCACATTCATATCATCTATAGTTAGTTCCGCAGTCCAATGTCCGAGTGCCAAAGTGCTTATTTTATCATCTAATATGAATCTCTTGTCGACGTCGGCCGTCAGCGAAATCTTGTTGACTATTTCGGTATACAAGTCGTGATTTTCGCTTCGAATCGATTTCATAGTCTTATACACCGGACCACTTCCTAACAGACAATCTTTATACTCTTGGAAAGAGATGTTTTTCTTCACCACACATGCTTTAACTCCTTTGCACTTCTTGATTTCTTCATCATCTTCTAGACGATAAGCATAGAGTTTGGGTCTCAAGCCCACGAATTCGACGATCTGTTTACCGCTGCTCTCGTCCTTAAATTTACCCAACACCTTCTTGTTGTCATTTGATTGAATGTTGGACAGGTGATCGACAGGATAATTGCTCGTGTCGAACCAATCCACCACGTCCGGAGATATATCTCGGTAGACATCTTTCGTCTCTATCTCGTAAACTAAACTGTCCATGTCGGTGAACAGTAGTTTGGCTTTGTCGCCAAATTTTTGTTTGACGTAATCGTAGTGAAACTCGTACATCAATCGCTTGCTGACATCTAAGATGAACGGTCCGAGATAATATGGTTTGTCGAACTTCAGGTGCATCTTTTGCATGTGAACGGCCACTAGATTTTCGTCGAATATGGTTCGGTGTTTGTAATTGGGTTTCGCCACTAATGTTTTAGCTCTTTTCTCAGATGTGACGAGTCGAACGTCAGTTCTCTTCCTGATGTTTTCCATCGATTTACCGTACATGCAGTTGTTCATGAGTTTGAAGAAATCTTTTTCGAAATCATTCTCGGCTCGAGTTCTGAGATTCGTGTTGAGATCGATGTATTTTTTCATCCAAGGCTCTTCGTCGAATCGAATGATACGATGTAAGTCGACTAATTTCATCCCGTAATCGACGTACTGTTTCAAATTCTTGCTGTAGACGACATAGTTATGTTTGTTAAATAAATTGGGAATGAGTTTTTCCTCGTCTCCCTCGTTTGGTTCCATTCGTTCGGGAGCCAGCGGATAATCGTTGTGTAGATCGTGTAATTCTTTCGGATAGTTCAAATCGACTTCTAAAATGCAAGGATAGTCTCTCCATTTTTGCATCTCTTCCGGTTCCTTCACCCATTCGAAATTTCCAATCGGTAAAGGATGACTCATAGCCCAACCGTACAGATTATTGGCGTCCCAATACTGTATGTATTTAGTCGACCATTTCGAATTGAAACCTTCTTTCATGTAGGGATTGTTAGCCTCAGAATGTCTGTGAGAGATCATCGAGACGCCACCTCTCGCAGCCCTTTCGAACATGAGCAACATGTCCACATCGGATAATAATTCCAATTGGACTTCGGCGGTCTTCAACAGAGCGTCCCACGCCAGACCAGGTGCAGTGAAATACCAAGCGGGATCCAGATCGTAATTTCGACGACAGACGTCTCGAAAATTTTCGAACACGTCTGCCAAGAGCAGAACGTCGGTCTTCAGATAGAGATCGTGATAATCTCTCATGGTTTGCATATCGAATGATTTCCACACGTTTTTGGCGTGTTCGTAATTCTCGTCGGAAATGTCGGATTCATATAATTTCGAATAAAAATCTTCTTTCGAAGGTAGTGTGGTGTCTTTGAATCTCTTTAGATCATTCATGTAATCGTAAGGACAGACTCCTTTCCTCAACATGACGTCTACTCGTTCTCCGAAATGTTTGCTCGCGATTTTAAATTTATCCTTGCTCATGTTATCGACTAATTTTTCCAGAGCGGTCGACATGAATTTAAAACTGTCGATGAAACGTATGCCTCTACGAATGGATTTCGTTTTTTCTTCCAACGTCTCTCCATTGATTACTCTTCTCTCCTCCATGAGCTTCCATTTCGTGAAGGAAATGTATCTTTCTTCGCTGTTTGCGATGCAATTTAATTCTTCGTGTGAGGTGCCGAGATTTTTCACGAACAGATGACTGTCGTACCCGAGAGATTGTGAAATATCACCGGATAGAAAGTGGTGTCTCGATATTTTAAATTACACCTGCTGTGAGCCGGACCGCGATACAGACCCGTGTAATGATCGTGGTCTCTGACCTTCCTATTTTCCTTCAAATTCTCGTCGAACGATTGTTTGCATATGTGACATTCGATGGCTCTGTTATTTTCGTCCTGCTGCTCGCGCGTGATGAATATTTTTGCCGGAGTTTTGAATTTGTCGTATAACATTTGAAGTTTCCATTCTAACTCTTCCACGAACCTTTGTGCCACGTCGTCATCTTCGCACTGTTTCATGTAGGTGAAGGGACCCATGTCGTGTTGCGAGTCGAAAGCGCATTTCACGTAAATGCAATAGCCCGAAGGTATGTGTTTTTGATATCTTTCGACGTAACTTTGAAGAACGTTGGGTTGACAGGAACTCATTTTTGCGGTGAAACATTCGAAATCGGCGTACACGACGAATGGTACTTTTAACCTTCTATTGTGATTTTCAAACTTTGCGATGGTGTTGGGTTTGGGCATTTCGACGGCGACACCTTGATTTTCGTTGCAAAATTCCTGATGTTTAGCCAACGAGTCTTCACTGTGAAACACGTTCATGCAATTGTAACATAAAGATATCTTTCCGTTATGATTATTATTTTGTTTCGACAGTAATCGACTCGGATGTTTAACCCAACAATAATGACGATTGTCACCATTCGAAATCAATAATAAAATAATCGTCTTTTCTCTTCCGAGATACGAAGTCAGTCTGAGAGGATGAATCTTCCGTTTTTCGTCATTGTATCCCAAGACGTTCACCGCAATGGTGGGATTTTGAGCCTCGAAACATTCGATGTGTTTTAACTGCATTGGAAAAGTCACTCCGGTCCAATCGAGATTTTTAGAAGTTTCCTCGTACTGAGAAACTGTATCGGAGTTTATTTTGACAGGGTATAAAGCGGATGTGACTGCCCATTTAAAACACTGATCATCGTTATTTTTCACGTTGATCACGGCATATTTCTTAGCGAGGAAATACGGTAATTTCACGTAGGAAGACCCTTTCAACAAATCGTTTTTAGTTATGTGAATTTCGAGTTTCAACATCTCATCGAACATCCAATTACTACCTTCATGTTGATAATTTGCGAGAGACGTCAACATCTTGTCTTTTATCTTTTCGAAAACGTCCGATAAATCTGAACCTCGAAATACAGGTTTGACGTTAGATCTGAAATATGCATTTTTCACGATGCTCTCGCCGGACTTCACGTCGATTTTATTCATCACGCAATGGAGTATCATCTTAATTTTTAGTCCCACGTTCATGTATTTGCGAAACAAATCCAATACCTTTTTCTTCACCCATTCCATGAACAATTTCGGATCGATTTTCTTCAACGGGGGAACCACGTCGAAAGTTTTAAAAATGCCTTTGATCGCACTCTCCCGTTCCATGGACTTCGACTGAAATAGGTCCGCGGTGAGTCGCGCTAGATATTCTTCTCCTTTCCCTTCATCTATTGCTCGTTGAAGTTCGCTCGATATATCTCGTTTGCCTAGAATCTGATGTGCATCACTCGTTTTCGTTTTTCTTTTCTTTTCTTTGGAAACTTGAAGTTCTTCTTCAACGGCTTTTCGTTTAGTCGTCTTCTTATTTTTCACAATCGAAACGTTTTCGGTATTTTTCGACGTCGGCATTTCGATTCCTTTTACTATCTTTTTCTTCTTCTCATTTTTCACAACCGATGCATTTTTTGACGTCGTTGCTATTGGCATTTTGTTTGCCTTTCCATCGTTTCGCAAATGTTTCTGTATGACTTCAGTCATTTTTGATTTAGTTCTATGATTTCTGAAATGTGAAATTTTTAATAGTTTACAAATTTCGTTTAACTGAGGTACGGTTTTCTCATTTAAATTTTCCAATTTTTTTTTATCTGTTTGTTTCATTTTGTAAGAATATATTTTTTCGAATTTTGTATTTTAAATAATTTGTTTAAAAAGTTTTGTTTTTTTAATGGGAAAAAAAAAAATTTTTTTGATGAAATTAATCAATTTTTTTTTATGTTCCTTAACGTTAAAAAAAAAAACGAGAAAAAAAGGATGTTAAAAATTTAACTTATATATATAAAGAGAAAAAACTTTTTAAACAAATTATTTAAAATATAAAATTTAAAATAAACATTATTTGTAAGAATTCATAAAAAAACCAAATAATCGATCATGACAACAACACCTAAAAGATGCGAATTGAAATTGAAACGAGACGAAATGTATGAGAAATCCAGTTTTAATATCTATATATTACAACCACACGATCCCATCGAATTGAATGAGGTCGAGATGGTGGACTTAGAAGAGCGCTACTACCACAAATATCGAATGTGTTTGAAAGTGGATGAAGCCGCGCTCGATTTGTTTTACGAGTACCAAAGGGAACTGTTGATTAATATCATCGTCACCGAAGACAGAGAATTCGACAGGGGTGATTTATTGTTGTCCTATGGAAGTTACATATATCCAATAATCTCACCCGAACTCGTGAAGAAATCGGGTGGTGAGAGCACATTCACCGATGTAAAGAAACTCAAAAGAGTAAAGATAAACATTCAAACCATTTTCGTATGTGGAAAAATGACGAATGTCAACTTGCTAATAACGGACTTGGAAATATAAACAATAGAGAGATTGAAATTAAAAAAATTTAACTTTTTATATATATAAAGAGAAAAAAAACTTTTACTAAAAAAATTTTACATTAAAGAAAATTAAAAATTAAAAAAACAACTTTTTTATATATATATAAAGAGCAAAAAAAAATAACAAACTTTTTTTTAGAAATTATTATTTAAATACAAAATTTAAAATATACATTATTGCAAGAATTCGTAAAAAAAAAACAAAAACAAATAATCGATCATGAAGACAACAACACCTAAAAGAAGTGAATTGAAATTGAAACGAGTCGAAACGAATAAGAAATTCGGTCATAAAATCTATAGATTACAATGACACGATCCAATCGAATTGAACGATGTCGAGATGAAGGGCTTAGAGCACAAATACGAGAAATATAAGATGCCTCTGAAATTGGACGAAGCCGCGCTCGATTTGATTT
This sequence comes from Pictodentalium vernedei, assembly GCA_031216915.1. NCBI lineage: Eukaryota > Metazoa > Mollusca > Scaphopoda > Dentaliida > Dentaliidae > Pictodentalium > Pictodentalium vernedei. The sequence goes on from CM062290.1 coordinate 333,763,060, forward strand.
ACGAGTACCAAAGTGATCTGCAGAACATCGTCATCGCCGAAGATAGAGAATTTGACAAGGACGATTTGTCATTGCCCTATGGAAATTACATATTTCCAAACATCTCATTCGAACTCGTGAAGAAATTGGGTGGTGAGAGCGAGTTGACCAATGTAAAAAAACTCAAAAGAGTAAAGATAAACATTCAACACATTTTCAAAAAAGGAGAAGACACTAGCGTCAACATGCTAATAACGGACTTGGAAATATAAACAATAGAGTGATTAATTTTTAGCGAAGAAAAAATGAAAAAAAAAAGTAATGAGATCATCTTTAGATCTCATTTACTTTTTTTTTTTTGTTTTCCTTCTTCTTCACTATCATCATAATATATTATAATAACGTTTCCTTTTCTCTCAAATTTCTGCGTCGATTCTTCTTCTTTTTCTTTTTTTCTTTTTCTTTGTGATGTGATACGTTTATGGTAACATTTTTGTTTATCCGAATCATAATTATGAACGAATGTGCATCTCTTGGTAACACTCGCATCATTACCATTCACTTCAGAAGGTAGTGGTGACCGTGGAAAGCATCGTCTCATTCTCAACCGTATATTCCGCGCTTTATCTATCTCTTTCCTTAGATATCCATCATTAGCGTCTAACCATTTTTTTATTTCTTCGCTCTCTGTCTCGCAATGTTCGTCATTATCATCAAATTCATCCAGGTGATAAATTTGTTTCTCCACCTTTTCACCCATTTTAAATATATTATTTTATACTTTCTATGATTTTATATATTTTATATAATTTTATATTTTATAATAACATATTCAAAATCGGTATGTTCTTAAATGGCGAATTCTCACTGAGCAACAAACCCTTGCCGTATCGCTTGACGTTCCGTCCACTCTTCACATAGAGACCATTTCCTCTCAGAGAGTTGCCACCTCTAACGGGTTCTAGATACAATCCTTTACCGCTGTCGTCTACGTGAACGCGACACACGGCTCCTCCCTTCCTCCCTTCTTCAAAAACAGTCCGTCACCACCCATTAATTTCTCAACTCCTGAACTAGCGAGTCCCGTGAGAGGTCCCACGCCGAGTCTTTCCGAGAAAGGGTAGCACCTTTGCGGCGAAGGGTAATGCTTTTGCGGCGATTCCTGCCAATAGCGGTAGGAAACCGCCTTTCATTCTCAAATTGTATCTCAATTGAGCGGGACTCAATCTCACCGCCAACCCTCTTCCATCGCGAATCGCTTTCTCCATCCTTTTGATTTGACTTCTGGTCCAGGCGATCGAATCCTGTCCGCCTCTCGTCAGATCTTCGTGAGTGAATTTGAATCTTACCGCCTCGACTCGAGTTGTTAAAGCTCTCTTAAGTTTCTTCCTCTGTCCTGCGGGTATGTTCACGTTTTTAACCACGTATTGTGTCATAATTCTGTTTGTTTTTTTAAATATATTTACTTCAATTGTTTCTTGTTTAATAATTATATTAAAATAATTTTGTAAAAATTAATATTACCGTTTATTTTATTTTTGTTATCTATATATATAATATTTTATTTTTTTTTTTTGGCTTTTTATATTTCTCTTATGTGAAATCGTATCGTCACTCTCTCTCCGCGAAGATCTAACAGTTCACCATTTTGATCCGTCAACATGGTTTTGAGACTATACAATGGGTCTAAAATCACTGGTAGATAAACTAAATTTCGAGGTCGCTCACGATTTTATAACCCGGCGACACGTTTGGAAAGAAGGAATAGATCGTCGGCTGAGCGCTACCATTCACGTAGCTTCCAGCAATCACGTCCACATTCAACAGAATGCTATTGACAGCGAGAATGTCGACCGTATTTTCAGATGCCGCGTGGCCTCGATACATCTTTCGATCGAATCCCAACATCTTGCCTATAGAATCGTCCATGTTGAAATCCACACGAAAATTATCTTCCAAATCCAACATCGTCTGTAAGGTATTGAGATTGGGAGTGAGTCTGATCTTGTTGCTTCCCTTTCCATCCGTCTTCATTCGCGTCTGAATGTAATGGTTCAAATCGTCTATGTCGTAACTCCCTTTGGGAATTCGAATCTCCAACCAATCCACTCCGTCAGAATACTTGAACGAGTTATTCTTTTCGGTGATGTTGGAAAAGGAATAATAAGTCTCCAGATTCACCAACGCCATCTCGTAACTTTTCTCTCTATTCAATTCGATGGAAGGTTCGAATTTCGTAGCGAATCGAGTCGAATTGCCACTCACCACGATTTGAATGGATTGTTTCGCAGCCGTATTCTCGGCTATCCGTTCTAACAATTCTCCATGTTCGAACATTATATTTTAATTTTATTTTTATTTTTTTTTTATTCAAAACTAATTATTTGAAGATTTATTATTTTTCTAATTTTTATTTTCGCGCTCTATCTTATTATTATCACCATCGGGAACATAAAACTTGTCGAATCCGCACCGATATTTTCCGCGATTAAATTCGCTCGTCGAATTGATCACGACGAAATTGTAAAGTCCACCATCCCAAACCCTCTTGCAGAATCTCCTGAATTCGACAGCGCTCATGTCATTTGCGACGTGATCACCATAGATGTGATTGAGATTCTTGAGATCTTGGCGAAAGAGACATAGAAAATTAGCGTTCTCCCTTATCGTCTGTCTGGGCAATCGAAAATAATTCTGCGACAGGTAGAAACAGTCCACGTTGCTGTGTCGACCCCTAACGTAATACGATTCGCATCGGTTCTGTCTCTCCAAAAGCAGATCGTCGAAAATCATGAGATTCTTATCTTCCAATTTCAGTTCCCTAGGATCCGGAACGTCACTAGCGTTCTCATAAAATCGACACTCGACGTTCAAAGATGCATTTCTCTTCATCAGCTCCGTCGCCGCGCCGTCCAAAATGGTCGAGAGCGGAGCTCCACACTTGTCGAATTCCTCCCTACTGTCAAAGATTCTGGCTATGACGTCCTTGGGCAATCTGCGATCCATGCACTCTCGAAGCAATCTGTATTCGGGTTGAAACAAGCTCTTGCCAAACACGAACAATCTGTCGTAATCCAACCAGTCGGGTCGGGACAACAGATTCATCAACAGATTGGTCTTTCCACAATTCGATTTTCCCACTATCAAACCTCTTATGCTCTTGGGAAAGTACTCGTTATTCGACCTCTTGGTCACGGCGTCGTTCCAAGACATATCTTTAATGTTCATCTTTGTTTTATTTTTTTTGTCTGTTATTTTAGATTCTTTTCAAACACAAATTTTTTATGTTTTTCAAACTCTGTTTTTAATGTTGTTATTATTATTATTTGTTTATATCGCACCGTCGCGAGTTCTCTTCAATCCAGATCCATTCGTCATTTTGGCTAAATCTTGTATGGGCACCACGGCATCCTTAAAATCTTTCCAACTTTTCGGCGTTCGCTCTAACGCAGCTCGCTTCGCCGGCGGACTGATCAACTTGTCGATCAATGCGTCGGCTGCCCTCTTGCCAGCCACAGAAGCTATCCTACCACTGGCTTTGGAAGCGGCTTTCTTACCAGCATCCAAAGCCGTCTTCTTACCGACCTCAAATGCGGTCGATGCAAGTTTTCTACCCGCATTGCTCGTGAACGCTCGCATTATAGAATCGACGATGCCAGAACTGCCTTGAACGTAAGTGCTGACGTATCCCCTGTTCTTTATCACCAACATATTTTATTTTTATGATATATATTTTTTTTTTTTTCACTGGTAAATCGTTTTGTCGTTTTTAAATACTTTTATTATTCTAGTGTAAGAATTTACTGTTTTATTTTTGTTTGTTTGTTTGTTTGTTTGTTTCTCTCTCTCTACTTATTATTATATTCACATCAATCCTTCAATTCGTTCATCAGCCTTTTATACTGGTTTTTATTCAAAACCTTCTGTCTTAACAATTCGTCAGATATGGCAACTATCTGATTATCTAATCCTGTGTTACCAGCCCGTCTGCTCCCCATCAACAAACTCAATCTCTGAGACAGAGCGTCGGGATCGCTCGGAAGAAAAGTGGTTTTCACCCCTTTGCCAGTCACCGATTTGACGAACTTCTTGTTCATCTCCCATATGGGTTTCACAACTTTCGTCCACTTGTAACCTCTGTTGGCTTTAGGTCTCGTCTCTCTGGCATCGTTATTTCTCTTCATGGCGTGGGTCTGAATCAGAATGTCTCCGTAATTGTCGAAATCCTGATCCATGTAATCTCCAGGCTTGTCGAAAAGGAGCAATTTGCGCAGTCCATCAGTTATTTTATACTTATTCGAACCGACGATTAAATCATCATCATCCTCTTGCACTTCTGTGTCGCCCACGAATTTCCTACCGCTCGAATCCTCGCGAATTCCATACAACAGATCTCTCTTACCACCATCATCATCGGACGATGCGATGCTATCAGTGGTGATAGTCGAAGCTGTATCATCGCTCTCACTCACGTCGGTTTCGATTCTTGTGGGAACGTAATCCGGTGTAGATTGAACGGAATACCGATTTCCAAAACTAGAAGGCAACGAACCCATTCTCAAAGAACTCTCCTTTATGGGTCTCAATTCTTTGACTATCTCCTTCCTGCTTCACTCTTGACCCTCCGTCACAGGTTTAAATATTTTTGTGCCTTCGCGTTTGAGTTCCATCTCACCAAGACGTCTGCTCCTATCAGCAGCCTGAATCGCCTTCTTAGAAAGTAAATACTCGTCTAAAATTCGATCTCGGCGTCTAGGATCCATCTGGAAAAACATCTTTCGTTTTAATTGTTTTTTATTTATTTTTCAAAATTAAATGTTTAATTATATTTTTATGTTTTTGTGTTTTAACTCTTTCCGTCTTAATATAATATATAATAATCTGAAAATATTCACATCTCAAACTGACTGTGTTAATTGATGTTTAAAAAAATACGTTTAAACAGTACATGACAAACCGGTTTCTGATTTATCGCATTTTTTGACAGTGGTGTTTACATTTTGTCAAAAGATCTTCATTCATTCACACATCAATTCATCGAGTGTCGAATTAAGAAAGAATCCTTTTTTGATGACTGTCAAACAGTTTCAACACACAATGGAAAACTGATTTTAACAAATCTCTCTCCGATTGCTATCATGAATATATTAAAAATGTTACCACTCGAAACTTAATTGAGCGGAAAATGCGTTTTAAACATTCCGATAAGTGTTTTTTTACTTTATTCAATGAACGCTTAACAGTCAACCTCTCAATCAAGGCAAAACACAAATTATCTATTACAGATCAACTCCCTTTGAAAAAAAACAAAAAAACTCAATTTTTATCCGTCCCATCAACAGAAAACATCAATGTCTATAATACAGACTATATATTCACAATCGACTCTTTTTGAACAAAAAAACCTCATTCACTCATTACGATAACGTGTGTTAGTTGTTTACATCAGGAAGACGTGACTGGGTTTGCAAATTTCCAACACACACCGACGACAACAACACTCTTCGTTCAGATCGAGTTTTATTACGAGAATCGAGCGATCCGATCGCTCGATCAGCTGAGTGGGTTTTTTTTGAGAATTTTCTCATAGTGGAGGAATTCTCAAAAAAAAAACCCCAAAACTCAATTTTTTTATCCAACTCCCTTCGAAAAAAAACAAAAAAACCCAAAACTCAATTTTTATCCATCCCATCAACAGAAAACATCAATGTCTATAATACAGACTATATATTCACAATCGACTCTTTTTGAACAAAAAAACCTCATTCACTCATTACGATAACGTGTGTTAGTTGTTTACATCAGGAAGACGTGACTGGGTTTGCAAATTTCCAACACACACTGACGACAAGGACACTCTTCGTTCAGATCGAGTTTTATTACGAGAATCGAGCGATCCGATCGCTCGATCAGTTGAGTGGGTTTTTTTTAGAATTTTGTCATAGTGGAGGAATTCTCAAAAAAAAAACAAAACTCAATTTTTATACGTCCCATCAACAGAAAACATCAATGTCTATAATACAGACTATATATTCACAATCGACTCTTTTTGAACAAAAAAACCTCATTCACTCATTACGATAACGTGTGTTAGTTGTTTACTTCAGGAAGACGTGACTGGGTTTGCAAATTTCCAACCACATAAAATCCGCAAGCGAGTTTCCTCCCCCCATAGGATTCAGTGTTAAAATCGTGTACGGACGCGTACACGATTTTAACACTGAATCCTATGAGTAGGTGATAATTGAGAATACGAGCTCACCGATTGTTAGAATCGGGCAAAGATGATGATGAGTTCGAACTCTCAAAACGTTTTTTTGCTCGCAATTTGACGCTCACCATGGGGTTTTAGCGTTAAAATCGCGTGCGAACACGGATCGTCAGAATCGGCAAGATGGTGAACTCGAACTCTCAAAACGTTTTTTGGCTCGCAATTTGACGCTCCCCATAGGGTTTCAGTGTTAAAATCGTGTACGGACGCGGATCGTTAGAATCGACAAGACGATGAGCTCGAACTCTCAAAACGGTTTTTTGCTCGCAATTTAACACAGGACCCTATGGGGAAAACTCGTCTGCAGATTTCAATCAAAACGGTACATGAACGTGTACGTAAAACTACGCGCATCTAGGATTTAATTCATTGTTAAAAAATTCGAGCTCACCCCAAACACCGTTAAAATCTTGTACATGTACACAATTTTTAACACTAAATCCTATGGAGATGTACATGTACGTGTACACGTACATGTACAGGTGAGCTCGTATTCTCAATTATCACCTACTTGCGTCTTTCAAAAAGTCCGAGATTCTTTACAATTTAAACAAAAATATGCTGAAATGAAGTTCACGCACAATACATATGGAAGGAATTATACAGATGGATCCATAGATGGCGACAAAGTATCATCAGACGTTATTACCGGAGGTCAGATCACCTCAATCCGAATACTATTTTCACAGCTGAAGTTGAAGCTTTACAACTAGCGCTAGAACACAACTAGAATGTACAGGAAAGGAAGTCGATCATATTTTCCGACTCTCTTTCCTCTTTGCTAGCTTTACTCAAACTCAGGGTGAAGAACCCTCTCATTTTGGAATGTCGTGATGAGTTGAATACTCTCATATCTGATCAATATGATATCGTGTTTTGCTGGTTAGCTGGACTTGTTGGTATCTCCAGTAATACCAGGGCAGGTAGAGCAGCAAAACAGGCTCTATAAAAACTTATCACTGATTTCAAGATTGCATTCAGTGATCACAAGCCATATATCAATAATTACGTTGTTAATGTAGTTGTACGTTTTGGGTCCAAATACTCAATTACTATTGGTCAGCTGGGTGAAAACGTCATGACCAAACGTAATTCATTTTCCAATGAATACATTTGGTCGAACTTTGGCCCGCATTTGGGTCAATGCCAAAAACCGGAGTTTAACTCAGAGTTGAGCGCTATGTCTTTTGTGTGAGGGTGGTTTTTCGCCTCGTTCGTTCGTACATGTTTTATTTCGTCTTTCTGCTTTGTTGTTTGGTAAAAAGTAGTTTAAACAGTTACGGAATGTAATTATAAGCATTGAATGCAATTTATATAATCTTTACTGGAGTATGAACGTGTGGGAATGGGTACAAATTGTATGAATCCCTTCGAGATTCATACATAATTTGTACCCATTCCCACACGTTCATACTCCAATAAAGATTATAAAAATTGCATTCAATTCTTAAGTAAATACATCAGATCTGTGAGGCAGGCGGAGTGGGATGGAGCGACAAATAACAAGCCCCATTGATTCCGACCGGAAATTTTTTATCATTACTAGTCTTTTAACCTTTGTAGAAAAGAGTATGTAAATCTCACGTGATGTCCTATTGTACATACAAAACTTACATATTTCTTTTTGTTAGAGGGTAACATGCGACTGGAGTGTTTACCTTGCCACCAAATGTTGACAGTGAAATGCGTCCTTTTACAGTGCACTGATTTTAATCGTTTCAGAGAGCAGTATTTCATTGTAAGATCTCTAAGATATATTTTAACATTCGAGCACGTTCAACATTCTATCATTTCTGAAGGTGATCAACCTTTTTAATAAATTTTAAAATTGTTTTTATTCTTTTAAAGTAGACTCTTGATTATAAGGTATTCACTCTTCTTGTATCATTACTCATTACTGTTCAAACGACTCCCATCTTTGGCATTTGTGTTGTAATTATTTCCTATTTATATTCAATCATTTTACTTCATAACCGTCAACGACCTCTTTTGGGACGCGGTGGCATTGCAATAACCGGTTCTCGTCAGATCACCGAACTTAAGCAACGTTGAGTCCGGTTAATTGTCGGATGGGTGACCGTCTGAGCGATCGATTCGGACTCCCGCGGTGTGTCCTTGGACAAGGCACTTAACCCCGATTGTCCACATGGGGGCCCGATGACGTCGTGTACTAAGGCGTACTGCACGTCGATGGTGCGCATGTCTTCAACCAGTCTAACCCTGCCTGCGCTGCAGTGCGGAGTTACGATGTTGGATAGCTGGCAGCTGGTCGTCGTTGCTCGGTGGTTCTCTCTGGGTACTCCGGCTTCCTCCACCCGTAAAACTGTCACGGTCATGATTAGCCATTGTGCATAAGTATGTGACCTTAAACACCAATAAATAAATAAATACGACCTCTTTTATTGTCTACCGTTTCCGCGCTCCGATATAGCCTTAGCTGCTAATGCGGCGTTAAGCACCAATAAATAAATACTACCGCTTTCAAAGTATGCGTTTAGTGGTCAAAAAAGGGTGAAATCATGCGAAAACAGATATTCCATAACTGACATCTCACCCCCAACTGGCGCATAGAACACATTGGAACCCAGTGGACAATCTGTGGTCTTTTTAATTTTCTGAGAACAATCAAGAATACGATGTTTGCAATCTCATCCCACCTGTAAACAATTGTATGGTTTCAATTGTTTGTTTATTGGACTTCAGTTACACTTTCAACAGCTGTGGGCATATCGTGTCGGACACTTATAAGGTGGAGGAAGCCGCCGCAGTACCAGGAGAGAACCACTGAGCTGCGGCGAATACTCTCAGCGTATCCAACTTACTAATCCGGCACAAACAGACTTAGCAGGGGTTGAAGGCAAGTGCACCATCGTCGAGCAGTCCGCCTTAGTAGTCACTGCACCACCGTATAATTTCAATAAAACATTTGTAATGTCTTTTGAAAATCCACTGCTGACAACTCTCTTCTTTCCCTCCATGACGGGGGTGGGGGTGGGGGTGTAGCCTTTATCTATAATGCTTTCTGTATGATAGAGAGTTGGGAGTTAGTTATGAAATGCATGGGGTTATAGTTGTGCAAGAGCAAGTTCACAAGTCCTAGTCACACAGCACACCAAAAATTTCAGAATCAAGTTTCATTCCTGATATAGCCTTTTCTCATTTTGTAGTAACGATAAAATAATTTTAAAAAGATGTTCATGTTTACAGTTAAAACTAGAAGTCCTGTCATGAAGTGTGCGGTTATTTATGCTTAATTGTGCGTAGGAATTGCGCGCAATTGCCATATCGAATGGCATCCAAAGCACGGCAGGTTCTCCTGTCCTGGTTACTCATAGCAAACACAGGTAATGTTTCTGCCAGTGGACCTCCGGGTTACCCGGAGGTTCATTGGCTGAAACATTGCTTGTGCACAGACCATATGTACAGAATTTGATAGCCTTACTATGGCCATAACGCGTAGATTAACGCACAGATCGACTTGCTGTGTGTGCGAATTTCATGACAGGACTTCCAGTTTTAACTATATGTATATCCCGTTGACCTCGAAGAAGACTTCGCAGGAGGACTGCTGACAAATGAAAAACATTAAACATTCATTCCTCACTGGCGCTTCACCCCATGATAGGAATTGTTTATTAAATAAATTAATATGTTCAGTTACAACCAGTCTTTTGGATAATCGCAGTTGAACAAATAATGTTCCAAAATACAGTACTTGATTAGGCATCCATAACTTGGCCAAAAAACATAGTTTTGATTCTCCGAGAATTTTTATTAAAATCAGTGAGGGAGAGTGAGTTTTATTTTTATTTCTTATTGATGCCGGGACTATGAATTACGAGGAATATAGCCATTGCACTCCAGCCCGGATTGTCATAAGTTATATATAGTTCAATGGTCTGGACACAGCGGCTACCCGACGTAGCTGAACTAATGTTATACAGAGATGCAATTTTTGTTTTTCCGATATTAAAATGCGAAGGATGAGACGTGTAATTCAGTACAAACTTTGAACTAACCAACAAAATCTCTCGAATGAGGTCGTCATTCAATGCATGTATATACTCATAGTTAGAAATATATTCCAAACAGTGACATTTTCACTCGGGGGGGGGGGGGGGGGTGGGGGGGCTTGTATACACAAACGCGTGTGTTCGGTTGAATTCGACGACTTCGTCAGTAGTATGTCTCGCACGTTTCAGGGGTTATTGGCAGGACCCCGATGCAGGACCCCGGAAGTGACGTCATGTCACGTGACGTAGTGACGCCATGTTGTATTGTCATGGTAACCCCCGTGAGCGACCATGTTGTGAAGCCATATCCATAGTGATACGTGGTGTTAGGGTGATACGTGTTTCCGTCGTCCATTTTGTATACTGGAGGCCGCCATCATGGTTTCTATGATAGCACGCGATTGCTATGTTACCTAAACCCTTCTTATAGGACAGGGGTATGTTCGATTGATCAGAGTAAATCAAATTACCACAAACAACCCGACAACTTTTACTACTTCGAATTTCAGGTTATCAAATGAGAGATTTATCAAGAACCTAGCCATGCAATGGGAAGAAGCTCCAACCCACAAGAAGATGAAATGGTTAGCTCATGCAAGGAGAACTACAAAGACAAATGCCTTGAGAAATTGAACTGTATACTTGAATAAAAATGAAATGTTATATATATTGTTGTTTGTTTTTTTTATCAACTACCCAACAGAAGTACCCGGATGTAGAGTTTCTACAACTAGTATTCTCAAATAATACAATACCAGGCCGTAGGTATCCTCAAATACCCGTATGTGCCTATGTGCTAGGGCACATTGTGTCACATTGTGCGTTTTCCCATAAGCATACTATAAGCACATATCGGCACATCCAGCATGTGCCTTTGTGCTAGAGCACATTGTGTCACATTGTGCCTTTTCACATAAGCACATATGACAAAAAGGGATTCTCCAGTAGGTATCCTCGAATAAAACAATACTAGGTCATAGGTATCCTGAAATACCCGTATGTGCCTATGTGCTAGGGCACATTGTGTCACATTGTACCTTTTCACATGAGCACATAAAAGCACATATCGGCACATCTGGCATGTGTCTATGTGCTAGGGCACATTGTGCCACATTGTGCCTTTTCACATAAGAACATATGACAAAAAAGTGATTCCATAGTCACATGTGTTTTCCAAAAATTGGGATTCCATGGAATATTTCCATTGGATATAGAGATGATGAGAATCGGATAGGACTTCACTGTAATAAGGAGAGATAACTCTGCATACAGATTATGGGAAACCAAGCAATCTTATTGGTTAGCAATAATTTATATAAATGAAACAGCAAAAGTATTCGGAATAGGGCCAGAACTAACAAGAATAGACCAGAAAAGGTAAATATAGTAATAATAAGCAAAGTTGTTCCAGTTGATAGGCTCTTCTACGCTACTGGAGTATACTCCAGAACAAAAGAACATGGTCAGATAGACGAAAACTATTACATAGATAGATAGATAGATAGATAGATAGATAGATAGATAGATAGATAGATAGATAGATAGAAGCAGATAATTCTGAAAAAATTCGAAATAGTAAAAGTTGTCGGGTTGTTTGTGGTAATTTGATTTACTCCGATTCAATCGAACATACCCTCCGAAAATACCCCTGTCTTGCTGTAGGCATTTAGGTAACATAGCAATCACGTGCTACCATAGAAACCAAGATGGCGGCTTTCAGTATACAAAATGAACGACGGAAACACGTATCACCCTAGCAACACGCGCTGCGCATGCTCACTAACACCACGTATCACTATGGAGATGACGTCACAACATGGTCGCTCACGCGGGTTACCATGACAACACAACATGGCGCCACTGCGTCACGTGACATGACGTCACTTCCGGGGTCCTGCACCGGGGTCCTGCCAATATCCCCTGAAACGTGCGAGACATACTACTTTCGTATTTTCGGAAACTGTGTAACTTTTTACTCAAACTTTTCAACAAACGTCATTTCCACTTGTGATTCACGCTTCCAGATTCAAGCTTCTTATCTCTAGATCCCACTGAAATCGATCTGGAAATCTGCGACTTTACTTATGCATCTATGTTTCCTATTTTCGTGGCCCAACCAACGGTGATATTTGAAAAATATAAATAAAATGTACCAATGCGCACAAAAAAACTCAATGCGGCAGTCTCCGAGAATCAAAAGGAATTTTTTTGACCCTATACATTCGAATTATGCCGCAGCCATTTGATATGTAAAACATTGTTCGTTTTTCACCTATTTTTTCAAAATATCAAACTGTTGTATGTATCAGTACTAATGACTACCTAGGAACTGGGTGTATTTTGAACATTAATAAAGTGTTATTTGTTGTTTCTTTTCCAATTCATTCTACTTGATTTTTCTTCTCGTAAACACATTCCACGCGTGTTTATTTACGCACGCTGACATTTCGTTTGGTCGAAATGGTCAGCAAACTCGAATGTCTCCAACATCGCACACTAGTGCCACAATTTTCGAGAATTGGGCACTAATTTGCCGTTTAGAGTGATTTTGTCCGAAAACTAACCGGGAATGGGTATTGGCTGCGTCCGACACACTGGTCTCTATACAAGCAGATTGATGCAACTTTAGTGAAAACCGTTGCAACTCAATATGCCGCCCTCCCGATGACGTCAGGTCAGTCAATGCTGTAACTTCTCCCATCGATGACTTTTGATGACGTGACACTGTCATGTTGTGACTGTAACAGATTTCACTTCATCAAACATTATGGTGTTTACATATCAACTTTCCAATGTTGGCTGATGTCAATAACAGTACTTAAATATGTTGTAAATATTCCATTTGCATTGCCGCGAACATTGTCCTCATCATCAATATATTCATTCAATACACACAACGACACACGCGTGTGTCGTTCTGTGTTTATTACACGTCTTCACGTCTATAAAAGCAATTACTAGAAGGACTCTCAGCAATTCATTTGGCAACATCGTCCCCTCCGTTGCAATGTGTTCTATGTGCCAGTAGGCAAATAGAACACATTGGAACTCAGTGGACAAATTTTCAACAAAAGGAACACATTTTATCGTTTACCAAATTTGCGAGGGGAACCCGTGCGCTTCATATTGTAATTGCCGTGCACGATTTGTACAAAATTCCAGTGAAATTTCGGTTTGTATTAAAAATAGTCCGTCAACTATTTCGGTTCCGCACATATGTGCGGAACAGATTTTCATTTTCCGCATAGTTTAGTGTTGCTGAAGATGTGGATTACATAGAACAGGAGTGTAATAAAAGTATACTCTGTAAAAATGCAATCAGTGATTTCGATATGTCGGAAAACTGAAAACTTTCGAGAAATTTTGTTGTTGTTGTTGTTGTTGTCGATGTATAGTAGCACCCCCACCCCACCTCCAACCCAAGATGGCAGCAGGTGAGACACTTTTCTGTTTGAGACCATAGAAAGTTCCAGTAATACAGATGTATAGAGACCAGTGCTCCAACTTCGCCTTCTTATGTCACCGACGTCACATCGTCAATGTCGTTTTGTTCCTCTATGCCAGGTATTTCACTGGCATGGCGGAGGGATCGAACCCACGCCGAGAAAGTTTCCTTCGGCACCAACCGCCTAACGAAACTATACTGAACCACACACACCACTCGGCCGCCGACAGACCCCAAAAAGGGAATGCTAGTTAACCAAGTATATACGAGGCCAGTACAGAACACGCGGAAGACTCAGTTATTTAATTATTCATCAGATAGTTGCATCTAAGTACTTAATTCTACGAACTGCACCTCAGAAGAAATCAGCGACACTTGTATTTTTCAAATTTCCCGGATGATAAATCTATTCCAGTAGATTAAATACTTTTATTTCAAAGATAATATAAGCGTCGAAAGAATATAAAGCCTTCGAACTGAGGTACCTACAGCCGAAATCCTGTCCATGTTTGCTCACTTTTTGCAAAAAATACAAAATAAAAATAAAACCCTCCCTCCCTCCCTCCCTCGCCGAAGGAAACTCTCTCGGCATGGGTTCGAAACCCCGCCATGCCAATATAAACAAAACCAGCGTCCTTTCTTAATTCTATGGCATCCGGGAAATTTGAAAAAGACAAGTGTCGCTGAATTCTTCCGAGGTGCAGTTCGTAGAATTAAGTACTTAAATGCAATTAGCCCAGGTATTTCAGTTAGTAGGTTATATAACCAGAAATAACAACAGGGTTCATATATGTTACTAGGGAATTTCCGTTGGGCTCACTCCTGGATAACCCCTTGGGCCTTAGAGCCACCGACCATCCACATGAAGGAGTTTATTATTCGCTCCATATCATCATTATAGTCATCCACCAAAAGCTGCGTGGCCATAATTGCCATATTTGAAAACTAACGCGTGAATGCCGTTACACATGTATAACTTCCGCTGTCGATGAGGCTAAGTGTGGTGCTTATGTAAAAATTGAAATGTATTATCTGTCCGCTTTTTCGTAGTTTGGGTAGCACTTCACAAAACTTAACAAGCTCATCCCACGTTTAAACACCGAAAAGACGACAGATAATGCATTTCAATTCACATAATTAAATTTAGAGTAGTTGCATGTAATATAATGTATCCTGAGGCATTCGAAGTCTCTGCCATTTATACTATGGAAATATCAAACTACAACATTATCCGTTTTTAAGTGGACGTCAGACTTCCAACATTGCCTGATGCACACAATCTCGAAAACTCAAGGGAAAAACTAATGTGAACAATCCACGGGAAGACTAATTTGTAAATTGATTTATCTGAATTATAATGAAGACACCCCTAATCCGTTCCAATACCGACTCACTTTGTAATGGCCAATTAGAAATGGTTGTTTGAGGGTAAGAAGTGAATGAATACAACGACTTCTCCACGTCTGATACAATCGCAGTGAAATTGTGCTGGTAGGCACGCCCTCAATTTTTCGACAGATGGGTGGGGAAAAGCAAAAACATTCATGGGTGTTTTAACCCTTTACCCAACGTAACGGCCAAAACCGGCCAGCGCTATTCTCAAAAATCGCCTATTAATTTTATTTATTTTTTTCATTTTTTGTCTCAAAAACATAGGTTATGACCCCTCATTGGAACGAGCTCGTCGAGCTCGTTCCAATGAGGGGTCATAACCTATGTTTTTGAGACAAAAAATGAAAAAAAAAAGTTATTCAAGAATTTTTTTTGCAAGTGTCGTCTGCTTTTTATGTTAGGTAAAGGGTTAAAAAAAAGAGATATTTATATACTGTCCATCGCCTTTTTCTCAAGAAAAAACTGAGGCTAAAAAAGTGTTTTGATTCTCAGGCAATTCCTCATTGAATTTGAACCCCCTCTTTGGACATTTCTATTGCCTTTCATTGTCTTCCAATATTAGTACAAACTCAGGGAGATCCGAAACCTTTTACATTTTTGATTGCTGCATGTTTTATTAGTTGCGTCTACAATATGTTTGCCTTGTTACAATTTATGGGAGAGTGTCTATAGGCACTCACCCATAAATTGTAACGAGGCAAATCCCCATAGATTAAATACGTTTACTTCAAAGATAATATGAGCGTCGAAAGAATATAAAGCCTTTGGATTGAGGTACCTACAGCTGAAATCCTGTCCACGTTTGCACACTTTTTGCAAAAGAAAAATAAAAAATAAAAATAAAACATTCCCTCCCTCCCTCCTTCCCCCTCCCTCACTGATTTGAGAAATAATTGCCTAAGAACCAATTAATTTATTTTGTGTGGCCTAAACAATTAAATTTATAAGCTTTCAACCATACATCAGGACAAGGTTGACTCGATACAGGTCGAAGGTCCACAACTCCATGATATTCCGGTGGTTCATAGGCTCGCCGCATGGTAAAAACTGGCAAAAAAAGTGCATGTCACAATTTCCGACATTCAGGAGAAAAGTCATCCCACAATTACATACAACTTTCAGATTGCTTCCTACTGTTTTTCAAGTGCGAAATTCTCGGCAGCAAATTTATAAGGTACGGTGGTCTCAAAACTTTTGTCCTATGAGGGAGTGTCTCTACTGTCACCGAAAGGGTTAACCGTAGAATACATCTGGTGTGAGTTGGACGAATAAGCATGTGTAATTGTTAGTTGATTCCATTTAGTAAAAGGTATGGCTGAGAGCATCTACTCGGAGAAGAAGTTAGTTTTCCGATATTATCCAATATTTACGGCTAAGTAGTTGAGTATATTTGTAGCTAATCAATAGTGTTACCATGGCTACAGCTACAGGTTTATATGGGTTATTATTTAACCCAGTGTTCTGCTCTGCTCGACAGTTTAGTGGCGGACTCTACTTGCACGAAAATCACCATCAAAGTGTCCCCGGGGAGAGGTAGCGCCTTTGTGAGAGGACCCCCCTCTCACTCTGGTTCTCACCCGAGGGTAGAGTCAACAACCATCAAAAGACAACCCAACAACCTCATCTGACCATTTCACCAGAGACACCTGCCGAACACCCGATACTTTTCCACCTTCACCACGCCCAGACATGCAGCTTCCAAATCCACAACTGTTAACGAGGGTCGAAAGGGGCATGTTCCACGGGGTCCCTGCGCGCCTACAGCGCGCGAAACCATTCAACCTTCACCTGCTCGTCAGTTTTTATTCAGGTGGCCGCTGGGGCACTACGCAAACATATTGATTCATCAGAAAGACGTTTAATGAAATCACCACAATTAACCTTCAAACCTCGTGTTACTGTCCTTGCTGTTATCCTGCAAAAAGTAACAATATGACATAAAAAACACGAAACAAAATGAGAATTGTTAACAATATTGGTGTTTTGGTTGATCTGATGTCATCTTGATCTAATTATTTGCATGTTAATTGAATCTCCTCTGACCTATTGTTCTGCATCCTGTTCTTTTCCACGGTTAAGAAAAGTGGTAACAGGAGGGGAATTCCGGTAACAGGACTGATAATTTACTGCGGCGGCTGGGCCAAATATGTTATTCTGCTGATAAATTCAGATCCCTAAACTACAACAGGCACTCTTATGAAGGTTTCATGATCATGCAACCATTATTTAATCATACATGTATTGCTTGTAACAAAGATGGTCTATCATTTTATTTTGGTTAAAAATGTGGAAATATTCCAGTATTCTGTCCATCAAAAAATGTACGTTAACTGCTTGGCGTTCTC
This sequence comes from Pictodentalium vernedei, assembly GCA_031216915.1. Taxonomy (NCBI): domain Eukaryota; kingdom Metazoa; phylum Mollusca; class Scaphopoda; order Dentaliida; family Dentaliidae; genus Pictodentalium; species Pictodentalium vernedei. Next base: position 333,780,505 of record CM062290.1, read on the forward strand.
TGCTATTTTGAGTATTAATTATTAGGTATTAAGTATGTGTTGTGTTCAAGATAATGGATGAAGCTCAAACTGAATAAGAATGTACCAACTTTTGCCGCCCACTTTTCGTGTCCTGTCACACGTTTCAACTTTGATGTAAGTCTGTGGTAATTAATGCATCATTTTGCACACTAGTATTTTTGTTGAAAAGCAAATATGAATTTTGTCTGGCCGAAAAATCCATACATGTATAACCAAATTAGGAAATTCCATGATTTTTCACGGATACAAGCACAATTCACGGTTCCGTGTTATGACTGGACAAAATGTCACTTGTTGGAATGGCAGAGGTGGACTTGTTCTGAAGAAACCAGTTCAGACATAAAAATCGCGAAAGATCAGACATGCAGACAGGAAACGTATGCGATAACAGTAGGAACACACAACACGCGTACACCATCCTTGGTACTGATTTGGTGGAATTCTGTTCCATCGCATACTCTTGTTGAAATTAAACGCACAAGGGGCTCTCGTAATTGAAAAGTATTTTTGAGATTTTTGAGAGTACCCAAATATCCAATTATTTTGAAAGAAAACGGCCTCTATACGATAGGAAAAACTTTCATCAAGTTATGCACAACCCATTTAAGCAAGTCGGATATCGCTAAAGATAATCAAATTATAATACAATAAACATTGTTCGCGTGTTCTGAACTGTAATACATCACTGTGTGTACATACAACGAATTATTACAACAGTCAGTTGATCTGGGTCATCAGATTCCACAGAGTTGAAAAGACTAGATGAGCCAGGTCAAACAAGACGCTATGGTCGTCTTATTTGATCTGGCGAATCTGGTCAGCCTAATCAGAATCAAAGCATGCAGCTGGCTGCCATGCTCTTTCATCTGAGTGCAACGGAATGAAGGTTGTTATTGGCGATTTTTGAGAATAACGCTGGCCGGTTTTGGCCGTCACGTTGGGTAAAGGGTTAATGCCGTAACCACAAATCAAGCCACCATGCTCCCATATACCCTTCATAAAACTCTGTTAAAAATATTAATTTCGAGGAACACAATTGCAGTTGAACGCAGGTTTGTCGTTCTCTGGTGTAATAACAAATGCTATAACTTTTTTACTTACCGTATCATTCAGTTCGCTGTCATCAACTGATTAACGTTACCACTTTAGGCCAGTAATAATATACGATGACACTTGAAGACGATAAACGGATTTCATTTGAGAACAAATATTTACAATTTCTTTTCTGATCATTATGTAGTTTCGCACTGTGCACACATAAGCATGGCTGACAATTTTCGTCACTGGGAGAGATTTGTGGGAAAGTTCGCAGCCGCCCGTAATTTCCTAACACTGTCAGAAAGTTTAACATTAAGAGTATGAAAATTTCATATAAAGATTGAAATTTCGAAATATTAGCGAAGCTGTACTACCATTTCACAAACTTCGGGCATTTTCCTGTAGAGTAGTATAAAAAGGCAGAAGCTGACTTTTTTACAATTTGTTTACCAACGAATTTGAACGTTGGGCTTTTACTCTGTTGAAACGGGTCTTCCTGTCTACCCAGCCGATATTGTTCTGGTAGAAGTGTGAAACTTTTCTTGATCAAAGAAATGCCGACTGTAGTTTTCTTCTGATTAGTGGTAGGTTCAGTTGGGAATTTAACTGCAAATTCAGAGGGCTGGGTGAGTAGGAAAATGACAAAAAGAAACAAAAAATATTATTAATTATTTACAATATTTATAAATACAAATTATTTCATGATCTCCTAATTATTTATAATAATAATAATAATAATAATAATAATAATAATAATAATAATAATAATAATAATAATAATAATAATAATAAATAAATAAATAAATAACATTAAACCTTTAAACACTGGTTTCCTGGAATGATATTAATAATAATAATAATAATAATAATAATAATAATAATAATAATAATAATAATAATAATAAATAAATAAATAAATAAATAAATAAATAACATTAGACCTTTAAACACTGGTTTCCTGGAATGATATTGCCTTTGTGAACATTTACGGTGAGATGGTTCCGTTACAATATCAATATACAGGGAGGATAAAATAATATCTGCAGTCTGCAGCCGACTGGCTGCAGACTGTAGTTATGATTTTATCACCAATGCCTTGTGGACAGACCTCTTCTAATAACACAAAAAATGGGTCGAAATTATGCCTTGGACCGAAAAATCGTTTTTTCGAGTTCAAAGTTCTCTGTTTTGATATATCAACACATCAATTAAGTCCGGAGATGAAACAAAAGCTCTATGTTTTGACACGGACTATAACTTTCGCGCAGGTATTATTTCAAACTAGTGGGCTGGGTGAACAGGAATAACCCGTTGAAACCCCGTTTAGAAATACGAAAACGGCGTTTTCACCATCTTTTGTAGTTCGGTGACTTTTTTTCTGTTCATTTTGTCCACATGGTGTGCATCGTGACAAATAATGCAGACACTTTCCTTTCCATTAATATAAAAGTTTAGGTGGTGAAATTGGCTACTGTATTCCTAGGAAGAATAAAAACTTGTAAATTACTGTAAAACACATTCGTTAAAAAGAGCCAAAGTGGTCGCGTAGGGCGGATCTCGCAATGCCGACTCGCCCAAAATAAGCAGTTCTCGGAATGCCCACACACTAATCAATTTCTTATGCACTATGGAGTCGGATTGCGTAATAGTTTATTCCACATCAGTGAATAGTTTATTTCACATTAATGAAGCCGTAGGCAGGGCTTATATTTCGATGAGAATCCATTCACGCAAAGATTCGCGCAACAAAGCCATCGAGAATCGATGTAGATTCTCGCTGCACCTCTGCTAGGATTCACGTGAAAAGAATTTATTGAGTACATTTAACCCTTTACCTAAAATAGCAGCAGCAAATTAACCAATACAAGTCCAGTATGACATGAAATATCGTGACACTTTGTCAATAAAATTGTACAAATATGGCCGTCGTTGGAACCGGCTCAACGAGCCGGTTCCAATGGCATCCATATTTGTAAGGTTTTATTGAAAAATATTGTTTATTTTTTCAAATTCTGTTTATATTTTAAAAATTAAAAAGCTGTGATGGGTAAAGGGCTAACATGTGTTATCAATATACAACAGGGTTCCAACCGTTGAGGCCTAATGGGACCCTGGGACACTCATGGCAGGTATGGATTCTCGCAATCATTTTCCCGAGAATCCAAATGGATTCTCCCAAATTTAGAACTTTAGATGAAATATAAGTCCTGCTGTAAGTAAGAGATGTTTTAATTAAATGCCACATTTCATTACACGATATAAAATTCATATAACTGCACAAAACAATACAATGAAATCCAGCCCAAAAGACATACGAGTTACTATTAACTTTATGTAGGACATGGTTACAAGAATTAAACAATAATAATTATTTGTCCTTCTACTGGTTAACCGGTTCTCGTCAGGTCACTGAAGTTAAGCAACGTCGAGCCCGGTTAGTCCTTGGATGGGTGACCGTCTGAGCGGTCGATTCGGACTCCCGCGTTGTGTCCTTGGACAAGGGACTTAACTCAGATTGTCCACATGGGGGCACGATGACACCGTGTACTAAGGCGTACTGCACGTCGATGGTGCGCATGTCTTCAACCAATCTAACCCTGCATGTGCTGCAGTGCGGAGTGACAATGTATGGGAGCTGGCAGCTGCTCGCCGTTGCTTGGTGGTTCTCTCCGGGCACCCCGGCTTCCTCCACCCACAAACCTGTTACCGACACGATATGATCTTGGCTGTGAAAGTGTCGTTAAACCCTAATAAATAATAAATAATTAAAAGAAAAAGAACAGATTTAAATAGAGACAATTATTGTGCAAGTGCAAGTACAAGCCGAGGAATTATGGGACTGCGACTTCAAGAAACAAAATATTGTCACTCAGATTATGGTCTGGAGAGTGAAAAACGAAAATTGATGAGTGATGGTGTCATTGAATAGTCTAATTCTCTATTACATTTCGTTAGCTTTTTAAGGTTAACCCTTTGCCTAACATGAAAAGCAGACGGCACTTGCAAAAAAAATCTTGAATAACTATTCTTTTTTCGTCTTCTGTCTCAAAAACATAGGTTATGACCCCTCGTTGGAACGAGCTCGACGAGCTTGTTCCAACGAGGGGTCATAACCTATGTTTTTAAGACAAAAAATGAAAAAAATAATGAAAGTTAATTGGAGATTTTTGAGAATAGCGCTGACCGGTTTTGGCCCTTACGTTGGCTTATAAAGGGCAGTTGCTTGTAAGTCTTGGAAATTTTATATATTTTTTAAAGATTGTTTATTTTGTATACAGTACAGTCACCGGGACTGGTCGCATTCCACGCGTGGGCAGTGATGTCCACGCATGCATTTACCAGGTAATAAAAAATCATCAGCAAAATTGCTTCATTAATTAATTTTTTTGTATGATTATTCCTATAATTAATGTTTGCAATCTAATATTGTTGCGTCCGTGGAAACACTGGCCACCCCGTGGAAAGGGGCCAGTCCATGGCGGCCGAACTGTATTTTTCCCCTGTATATTTGTGTCGATGGGTGGCACTTTGGGTTTTTTTCTTATAGATTTTGAGGGGGTTAACAAGACTGAGCTTGATACTCCATTTCGCGTACCGGTATTCGTGGTCCTCTAGGGCACCCCGCGGTCGATGTTCGATGATGTCACGGGATCTGCTAGCGAAATAGAGTCCCTTATCATCGGCAAACTGAAAAATTTCGACCTGATTTTCATCCACTTTGTGAATGTCGTTAACATAAATTATAAAAAAGTGGGCTGATGATCGAGCCCTGCATCGGTGAAGAGTTCTTGTCTTTTTCCATACTTCCATCAGTATTGGCTGCGAGTTGTCAGTGTTGGAATCTGTTTCAAATTCAAATGTTGAGGTTTCAGATAATTGAGACAAGTGTTTATCTCTCATACTTTTTCTGTCTGTAAGAAATAAACTATAGCTTTCTAACATCCCCAAAATGTTGCTTTAGCAATCAGCATGCACCACCGACTCCATGTTGAAAAATAATAGGTAACGACATTCAGAAAAACCCAGAACACATAGTGTCGATAGCGCTTGTCCTATTCCGTACTTTCATCAGGATTGGATGCGAGTTGTCAATGTTGGAATATGTTTCAAATTCAAATTCCGACTCAGAGTCCAACCCCGCCGACTCAAATATTCTTTCCATTTTTGTTTTAGTTGGGGTTTCCTGAACATTATCCGGGAAGTTAACTATAGCCTCGGTAATATCAGTGGCCTCAATGGTGGTCTGGATCGACTGGGTGTCGAAGTGTGGAGGTTTCAAATAATTGAGGAAAGTTTTTGTCTCTCACATATGCAAGAAACAAACTATAGATTCCTAACACCCAGCAAACGTTGTTTTAGCAATTAGCATGCCCCTCTGACTCCAGGTTAAAAATAATTTATACCATGCTCGCCTACGTTACTACCTGTGAAAAGCCTGTATGTTAAATTTTTGCTTTTAACCTCACGACCGGTGTTAAGCTTCTACTGCAGTTAAAAAAATTTACACCAAAAGTCGGAAGTTTATCCATCTTGACCTTTGGCATGACGCAATTTGCCAACTTCGATACGTTCACACTTCGCGATATTTCATTCAAACATACGACAATTTGAGGTACTATCTTCTGCGTGTAAATGACTTATTAAGTTTAATATAACTACAATCAAATATTTAAAATAAAATTTAAGTATTGTTAATAATAATTTCACTGCAAAAGCAAGGTAAATTCAATCCACTTTGACGTTGTGTCTAGCTGTCAATCAAGCATTCACGTACAGCCGGAAGTATTTCCCACCGGCGCAGATGTAAACAAAACAAACCCGTGCGTTTGCGATAGAAAGTGTCGTTTTTCTCCATTTTAAGTGACAAAGTCCATTATTTATTAAGAGCGTTGTATAAATAAAACAAATAGGTTCTAGGGCCTGTAATCAGATTTAAACCACTGATAGAATAAGGGTTTTAACCACTCGGCAAGCCGAGTGGTTAAAACCCTTATTTATTTATTTATTTATTTATTAGGGTTTAACGACACTTTAACAGCCAAGGTCATATCGTGTCGGTTGCAGTTTTACGGTTGGAGGAAGCCGGAGTACCCGGAGAGAACCATCGAGCAACGACTGGCAGCTGCCAGCTCCCCAACATCGTAACTCTGCACTGCAGCACATGCAGGGTTTAGATTGGTTGAAGACATGCGCACCATCGACGTGCAGTAGGCCTTAGTACATGGCGTCATCGTGCCCCCATGTCGTCAATCGGGGTTAAGTGCCTTGCCCAAGGACACAACGCGAGAGGCCGAATCGACCGCTCAGACGGTCACCCATCGGAGGACTAACCAGGTTCGACGTTGCTTAACTTCGGCGATCTGACGATAACCAGTTACCACAACGCCACCGTGCCCCCGGTTAAAACCCTTATCCTACTCGTGGGTTAAATCTGATTACCGGCCCTAGTACCTATTTATTCTATATAGGTACCGGCATTCAGAAAACCTCCAGACACTTAGTGTTGAGGGGTTTGATACTGATAGATATTATTCTGAATGATGGATTTTCTGTGAACTAGTTGCTTCTAAGCCAAGTTTCCTTTTGTTAATGTTAATAAACGAAAACAACTTGTCTTTATTTTCTACTGATATCACAGCTCGTAGGTGTTTTCCCAACAGTTACTTGCATCTTAACTGGACCTTTCTCGCACGTCTATTAATTTCAAGAGAGATAATTTTATCGAAAGTCGATTTTCATGACGATATAAGCCAGGGACGCAGGCATCGCGATCCTCTCAACATGTTCGTGTGCCTCTCGAATTATCCAGATATCCAAACAGCCTAATCTGATGTCAGAAAAAGGGGACAAATAATTCCGATCGTATCGCACCTGGGTCGCAATCTGGTCTGAATACTCTATCCGCCTTTTTACCCACAATACTCTGACAGTACTGTGAAATCTCATCTGTCGAAACTGAAACGCGAAAACACTGCATTCCATGTACTATATTCATTTGTTTTTCATTATTCAGTTTTGACCTCCCACCGTGTCGTGTCCAGGTTGCAGTATAATCGAGATCCACTCGGCTGGGCCCCTGCGAATCCTAATTTTCGGCTCCAATCGAATACCGAATCGAATCTTAAGGAAGATTCGAATCCAAATCGAATCTGAATCGAATCCAACGTTGTGTTAAATACCTACTAAAGTCAGTGAACTGCATGATTTTTCGAGACGGCAACAAAAAACGAATGTAATAGTGGGAGTGCCATCAGTATAAGATGCTTGATACGTTTACAAGCATGTGAGTACAGTAGAATCCTCTTAACTGAATATCCACTTTGCCAGTGAAAATTATTCAATTAAAAGGAGTATACAATTAACAGGGATTTGGTCAGTTTCCTGTGTTCTGGAGGTAAGCTGAGCATTTATTCTATTATTTCTTGTTTGACAGAGCTCATAGAGCTCTGTCAAACAAGATATAATAGAATAAATGCCTGTATTGGATGTAGTGAGGCCAAAAAGGTTGATAAATAAGGGGAATTTGGTGTGTGTCACAGTATTGTTTTCGACATATTACAAATATTTATATACAATTAACAGGAGTTTACTCTACAATCCATATGCAATTAACAGATCAAATTTGTACTGAAGGTATGGTAAATGGTTTTGTGTTTGAAAATTATATTCAGTTAACAGGGATATACAATTAAGAGATATCCAATTAAGTGGGCTCCACTGTATTGGGAATGCCATCAGTATAAGATGGTTGATGCGTTTACAAGCCTGTGAGTATTATGCAATCAATGATTGTTATCAATCCAACTTGAACACATCACAACAAAATGATAAGTAATTTAACCGCACATTCTCTGTCTCAAATTATATTGATACAGCAAACAGAATACGATCGCGCCGAACATTCTTTACATAAGTATTTTTTGTTAACATTTCGTGTATCAAAAAGAGAAAGAATTTCCACCATTTTAACTTTCGAATTTTGGATTAGGCTCCACTCTACAGTTTCGCACTATTGCACAGGAGTGAAATTCTAAACATAGGGCATATGTTGAAACTGAGGCCATGTAAAATAGAGATATATTTTTAGTATCAAATATATGATTACATTAGGCTTTTTGTTGGACAAGAGAATTTGAAGTTTTGATACATAGGGGTAAATTACCAGATGAATTATGGGAAACAATGGCTTTGAAAAACTGGCTATTTTTTAACATGTAACTTTTACGCGGGTTTGTTACCAGACAGGTATCTAAAAATGAAACGGAAACATATAAAACTTTTTTTGCATTTTAGAAACAGAGGATGCTCTGCTCCAGGGGTAGGTAGGTGGGGTTGGTGGGAAAATTCTGCTTTTGAGGCTGCTGGGTGGCTGAAAATGACCGGTTTTGGCATGTTTTCATGCAATTTTTCAGGTTGAAGTCTTGCCTTTGACAATAAATTATTTCACCCACATTCAGATTGTTTATTTCTACTAAGTCAGATAGTGTTATATGTTTTTTGTGGATTTGGGAAATGTAATACATGATATGGGTTAGATAACTTAGTTACAGGATATTTGCATTTGAAGAGATATATGGCATGTCATTTTTGGAAATGCCTGGAAAACTATGGAGCGGAACCTTAGTCACATTCTATGGGGCTTTCAATTAACAGTCACGACGTGTGAGCACATGTTCATGCCATGACGTAATATTAATCTAAATAAATTGCGTAACGCGTAAAGGCTTGGGAGTTCCAACAGAAGGAATTGTGAGTCACATTTGCTTTTATTATTATATTGTAATTCTGTGTCGATTTAAAGATAACAGTCGCCGACTCGACAAGTACAGATTACAATTCTATCAAGACGAACAAAAATGTTCTTGTACCTGGTTATTATATTACTACGACCATATATTAGTTTTTGACAACGCATCGCCTGAGTTCTAGAATGTTCTATGTCCCTTATGGGACATAGAACATTCTAGCACTCAGCCGACGATTCCTGTATTGGAGGGAATTCATCAATAAAACATCGTAGTAATAACTGTAACAAAACTGCGCCATGGATTCGAAATTTAGAATACCCGTCGATGGATTCGAATCGAATCGAATCTCACGGAAGATTCGAACCCGAATCGAATCTCGAAGCTTCGCAGGGGTCTACACTCGACAAAGATAATGTTTTTGAAACCCCGGTACTGTAATCACCCTGAATGTTATAGGAAATGTTATCTTAGGAGAGAGAGTTAGGAGAAGAAGCGGCAGTGTAAAGTTCCCACCGAAATATCGTTATAGTCTTCGAACAAAAAAGCACAGAAAATACTGGTAAACATTAACAAACAAATGTGTAACCCGGAGGCCAATCAGTTGAAAGTGTCTAAGTATTGTGTGGGTGGTCTGAGAAGTTGCATTTTTGGAGCCTTGAGTTTCTTTACATATATAGCACGTCTTATCGGGGTAATAAGCTAGCAATCGACTACTTTTTCAGACGAAGATAGTGAGAGGCTTGTACTGGTCTACATGGGAAGTGCAAGATTAAATGGGACAGGATGTCTGTTATGTTTGTGGCAAAGGTCTGATCGAGAACATGGTTGTATGGTTGAATGTTTTACGCCTACTTCAGTCAATTTTCAGCCGAGCAACCAGTCCTCATATTGTTGAAGAACTTGGAGTACCTGTTTCTTCCATTCTGTCTTTTGGTGGTATTGTATGAGAGGCGGTACAACGCCGTTATTCTAACTGCAATCTGACAGAGAGGAGAAATTTTTGTTTGTAAACATGATCTTTTAATGGGAGCACCTATTAGGACCCCCCCCCCCCCCCCCATTCTGTCTACTACAATTTGCACCCTTATCATAGATCTACGCAGCAGTGATCATCCTTTTCTAGCATAGTAAAGGTTGCTTAGATTCATTGAATAGAGAACGGAGTAGAAAGAAAACAAGTAGTCCTAACTCAAACTAGAGATCCTTTCGACCGGCTTCCACCACGCCGTCAACTATCTGTTCTATGATCAGCCTCTATTGTATTCACCCTTACTATATACAGTGTTCTAACATCCTTGCAGCATTATACCATTACTATTGGCTTCCACCATTCTGTCCTGTGCTAAAGTGTTCTACCAGCCTTGCAGCCTTGTACCATTATTATTAACTTGTGGAACTATGAATCTAAGCAAATATCATTACATTACTGCTGCTATGGATCCCACTTCATATCACTCTCATACTTTGCTCGAACAACAACATTTTCATACCAATTCTAAGTTCCCCGAATAAGCTATCGAGCAGTGACTGTAACAGGTATCACTCAGACGACTCGAATCTTATCAATTGCTCGAACCAGTGACTGACTCCACATACGACTCATCTCGGTATTATTAATTAATTTATTTATTTATTGGTGTTGAAGGTCGCATACTTATGCACAATGGCTAATCGTGACCGTGACAGATTTACGGGTGGAGGAAGCCGGAGTACCTGGAGAGAACCACCGAGCATCGATGAGCAACTGTAGGCTCCTCAACATTCTAACTCTGTTCAAGCTCCGCTTAAGCAGGGTTACAGGGGTTGAAGACATGTGCTCCATCGACGGGCAGTACGCCTTAGTACACGGCGTCATCCTGCCCCATGTAGGCAACCGCGATAAAGTGCCTTGCCCAAGGACACAACGTGGGTCGTCTTGGACGGGGATCGAACTCGGGACCTATAACATTGAAGTCCAACAGTCTACCACTGAGCCACCGCGCTCCCTCATCTCGGTATTGGAGCATGCCAATGACATGGTGTTGTGCATTTCGCGTTCACATTTTTTAGTTCAAATCAACATTGCGGACATGCCAAAATCATTTATAATAGTTACATAATAGTTATCTGAACAAACAGTGAGATTCTACAGAGTTGAGGGGGGGGGGGGAGGTGGAGGGGACATACCGAAAATTTCCACCATTATCATTACAGTACGGCAATAATGCGAATTACGTCTGATGTGTACTGTTGGTACGTATTTTAACCCTTTACCCAGCGTAACGGCCAAAACTGGCCAGCGCTATTCTCAAAAATCGCCAATTAATTTTCATCATATTTTCATTTTTGTCTCAAAAACATAGGTTAACGAGCTCGTTCCAATGAGGGGTCATCACCTATGTTTTTGAGACAAAAAATGAAAAAAAAAATAGTTATTCAAGAATTTTGTTTGCATGTGTCGTCTGCTTTTCATGTTAGGTAAAGGGTTAAGAACCTTATTGAAGTGAAATTTTAATACATTTTCTGGGGAGCCTCATCTGGAATTATGTTTACAGGCTGAATGGGTGAAATTACGTGTTTTTGCAATTACGGCCGTTTGTTCCAAAATCATAGCCACAGCCTTTGTTCTTATCTCATTATAGCTAAGTTGACCACGTGACTTCTTAAAAGCAAAATGGTGAAAAGATAATTTTCACGATGGTAACACGCATGACGCTACCTGTTTTTGAAACTGGGAGACACAAGGTCAGCGACGTCGTATCTACCGTGAAACTCGAGGACGCTTAACGGTGAGATAGCTCTTCCTCCTCACATCAGCGGATATTTTCACTCAAATATGAGACTCGGCCGGGTTAAGCAAGTCAGTCCATATATAGAGAGACATTCGTTTTTCTGGATGAAAATCTTCAAAGAATTCTTGATCAGTGCAATGATCCTTTGAAATGTTTTTAATTTCAAATATTTGGAGTGGATGCGCGTCTCAAACTCCCCGGTGCACTCAAGTCAAAAACTCTCCCCCGCCCACCCCCATCCCGATTTTTGCCCATGTGGCATATATAAAACAAATATATTTTTATATGTCTAGAACCGGTATGGATTTACCCACCTGACACGACTTTTAAACAGCGCAAGCGACATCTCTTCTTCATAATTACATAAACAGTAGAAGCATAACACATATGAATCGAGGCTTATAATCAGAAGCTCTGCCGTCACAAGTAGTGATAAATTTCCATAGAAGCAGGAGCTTTTTGCCGGTGTAAGTTTTCCTGGTTTACGCTCAACCCAGCTAGATCCGGCAAGTGGTATACGTAGACACTATTAGATATATAGCATGCTATGGAATATATAGTAGGAGAGAAGTATGTCTCGTATGTTTCACCCCTCATCAGCCGGACCCCGGTGCCGAACCCCGGAAGCGACGTCATGTCACGTGACCTAATGGCGCCATGTTGTGTTGTCATAGTAACCCGCGTGAGCGGTCATATTGTGACGTCATCTCCGTAGTGATACGTGTGTTAGTGCGCATGCGCAGCGCGTGTTGTTAGGGTGATACGTGTTTCCGTCGTCCATTTTGTATACTGGAGGCCGCCATCTTGGTTTCTATGGTAGCACGTAGTTGCTATGTTACCCAAAGGCTTTCAACAAGACTGTGGTATGTTCGGAGGGTGTGTTCGACTGAACAGGAGTAATTTCCCGTTTCGTAGAATTACACAAACAACCCGACAAGTTGTACTATTTCGAATTCTTTCAGAATTCTCTGTTTCTATCTATCTATGGAATAGTTTTTGTCTTCAGTCCAGATTAGTTCGCAGGGGGTGGTAATTATATATACCTTCATTAAGGTTAGTTTAGTTTAAACATATTTTATTTGCCATAAATTTGCAAAAAGGATTGGAGTACAAGTTATACAACTTATGTTAACTCCTCTCCATAAATACAACAGAAAAAAAACCAATACATAGATGCGGCTACAAGATATATGGATTGGTTCACAAATGAATAGGGATTTACACTATTTACAATTGAAATGTAAGTTGTTGAAACAGGCAGCCATGTACGTAATAGGGTCTCGAGACAGGGAATACATACGGTTGGACACTGTTGTCTTTCTCTACGAAGGCTCTTGAATGGCAAGATAAAGGGGGAGGGATGTGACGTTTATAGTACGTCTCGTCTAGTCCAGAAGAGAGACTAGTCGAGAATATAATGACTCAATTGAAGCGGCCACTAGCTGGGATAAACGCTTGGGTTTTCAGAAAGATATATTCGTTTTGTTTTGTTGACAGTGTGGGTTTACCATACAGGATATCGGTTTCGGATGATATATTAAAATCTCGAAGAGAATCGAGTAGTGTAATCCTGGGGTCAGTGTATCGAGGGCACACCAGGAGATAGTGATGAGCATTTTCACAGGGATTACCACACATACACTTTGGGTTGGCCAGAATATAGTTTCGAAACTTGTCATTATTTAGGTCACTGCAGTTATTACGCAATTTCGAGTGTAAAATGTTGGCCTTTCTTTTTCCCACACGAAAATAAAGAGGTGGTTTGGGGATCAAGTTCAATTGGGCATAGATTTGTTTGAACTCCGTTAGTGTTGCGGCTCCGGTGAGTACGTCTGGTAAGTTGTTCCAGCTTTTTGTGGAGGACGGAAAAAAGTATTTTTTGAAGCGCTCCGTTCTTGCCGGATAATACGTGAATCTGTTGGGGTTGCGAAGATTATACATTGAGATATCGTGCGTTCGAGGGGGTAACAATGCATTGAGGTAATTCGGAGTTTCGTTGTTGATAATTTCGAAAAGAATGCAGTATTTGTGCTTTTCGCGTCGCTTCAAAAGGGAGGGCCACCCTAGTTCAGCCAGAAGTTGATCAGCAGAGACAGATCGCGTTAAGCCAGTAATGATACGCGCAGCATCAAGCTGAAGTCTGTCAAGATTCTGAGTCAAATTTTCGGGTGCGCAGTCCCACACTACGTCGCCGTAATCAAGTAGTGGTTGAATGAAGGTGAAATAGATTTGTTCCAAGGTTTTTCTGTTCAGAATGAATTTCAGTTTGCGAAGGAAAGACAGACGGGTGTTGACTTTCTTGCATATTTTAGTTATCTGGGAGTCCCAGTTTAGATTAGATTGAAGAATTAAACTCAGGTGCTTGTGATCTTCAGTGAATGAGACTGGATTACTATCAAAACTTAAGGTGGGATAGTCTGTTCCGTCATTACTGCCATAGTGGAATAAAACTGCCTTTGTCTTAGCAGGGTTGAATGAGACGAGCCATTGATGAGACCAAGTGTTAATTTTTCCAAGGTTTCGATTGAGGGAAACGGTAAGATTTTCAATATTGTTTTTGCAATCAGTTACACATGTATCGTCGGCATACAGTCTACCAAAGGCGTCGATGATCTCAGCAATGTCATTGATATAGATTAGGAAGAGAAACGGACCGAGAACCGAGCCTTGGGGCACTCCAGCTTGAATGAGGTTAGAGTTCATTCAAAGAGTTCAAAGACGTTCACACTGTGTTATATTTAGGGGTTATAGTTCAATACTTTGTTCACTTTGTCATGTTGACTTTGATCTTGGTTGTTTGATCAGATCAGTTCGATTTTCCTTCACTTTGTTATGTTCACTTCGATCTTGGTTGTGTTGGATCTTCGTTCACTGCGACTTCAACAGGTCAATTGTAGTTGAGTTGGTTCTGTTCAGTTGTTTCCAACCAGTTCATCTTCGTTCATGTTTCGTCTGTTTAGTTGGGTTGTTGCATGTAATATTTAGGGGTTATAGTCCATTCAGGTGAAAATTTATTGAATTTATTGGGCGTTAAGATTAAGTCAAAGTTCGTTATGTTCACTTCGATCTTTGTTGTGTTGGATCTTCATTCTGTACATTCGTGGTTTTGTAGTGGTTGTTATCAGGTTTTATCTGTTCAGATTCTTGCAATAATAATTGGTTGTTATCAATCCCTTTCCATACACTCGAGTGTTAAAATGTTTAAACACGGAATCCAAATTTTACGGAATCGGCTAGGAATCTCAAATACGGAATGCCTTATATAGCCCGTTTATATGTATACAGGGGAAATATGATTGAATATTTTGAAGGCCCGAGCGAAGGTATAGGCTAGGAAGTAGTGATACAAGTCAATATTAATGGATGATAGTTTAGTCAACAGTACTGGTACAAGGCCGCAATGGAACAAGACTGCTGTAGAAGCTAATGATAGGACAGATAGACCATAGACCAGTAGTGGCCTTGGAGCTTTGGAGATAAGATGGAAGCCGTTGGTAAGACTACATTAGACCTCAATGAGGGATTTCTCATGGCCTAATACGACAAAAAAGAATTCTCCAAAAGGTACCCTCGATAGGTATCCTCACATAATACAATTCCAGGCCATAGGTATCCTCAAATACCCGTATGTGCCTATGTGCTAGGGCACATTGTGTTACATTGTGCCTTTTCACATAAGCACATATTACAAAAAAGGGATTCTACAGTATGTATCCTCGACAGGTATCCTCAAATAATACAATACCAGTTCATAGGTATCTTCAAATGCCCGTATGTGCCTATGTGCTAGGGCACATTGTGTCACAATATGCCTTTTCACATAAGCAAATATAAGCACATATCGGCACATCTAGCATGTGCCTATGTGCTAGGGCACAATGTGTCACATTCCGCCCTTTCACATAAGCACATATGACAAAAAAGGGATTCCCCAGTAGGTATCTTCGACAGGTATCCTCAAATAATACAATATCAGGTTAAAAGTATCTTCAAATACCCGTATGTGCCTATGTGCTGGGGCACATTGTGTCACATTGTGCCTTTTCACATAAGCACATATGAGCACATATCGACACATCAAGTGGGGAATAGGGCACAGGGTGTCACATTGTGCCTTTTCACAAAAGCACATATGACAAAAAAGGGATTCTCCAGTTAATATCCTCGATAGGTATCCTCAAATAATACAATACCAGGCCATAGATATCCTCAAATACCCGTATGTACTATGTACGTATGTACTAGGGCACATTGTGTCACATTGTGCCTTTTCACATAAGCACATATAAGCACATATCGGCACATCCAGCATGTGCCTATCTGCTAGGGCACATTGTGTCACATTGTGCCTTCTCACATAAACACATATGACAAAAAGCAATTCCATAGCCACAGTTGTTTTCCAAAAATGGGATTCCATGGGATATGGCCATTGGATATAGAGGTGATGAGGATCGGATTCGACTTTGATGTAATAAGGGGAGATAACTTCGCACAGAGATTATGGGAAATCAAGCAATCTGATTGGTTAGGTATAATCTATATAAATGGTCTGGATAAATTAAACAACAAGAGTACACGGAATAGGGTCAGAACTAACAAGAATAGTCCAGAAAAGCTAAATATAGTAATAATAAGCAAAGCTGTTCCAGCTGATAGACTCTTCTACTCTACTGGAGTATAATCCAGGACAAAGGAACATGCCTAGGTAGACGAAAACTATTGCATAGATAGATAGAAGCAGAGAATTCTGAAAGAATTCGAAATAGTACAACTTGTCGGGTTGTTTGTGGTAATTCTACGAAACAGGAAATTACTCCTGTTCAATCGAACACACCCTCTGAACAGACCCCCTGTCGTGTTGTAGGCCTTTGGGTAACATAGCAACCGCGTGCTACAATAGAAACCAAGATGGCGGCCTCCAGCATACAAAATGGACGACGGAAACACGTATCACCCTAACAACACGTGCTGCGCATGCGCACTAACACCACGTATCACTACGGAGATGTCGCCACAAGATGGCCGCTCACGCGGATTACCATGACAATACAACATGGCGCCACTAGGTCACGTGACATGACGTTACTTCCGGGGTCCGGCAACGGGGTCCCGCGATACGGTTGAAGTTGCCAATGACGTCGTGGCGTCATGGTGTGCACGAGCAGGGGTGGTGCGAGTACTAGACTCCAGTACTCGAGTATGAGTACTCTGAAAATGTGTGAGTAAGGTACGAGTACGAGTACTGGAGAAATGTATGAGTACGAGTACTGAGTACTTTGTAAAGTATATGAGTACAAGTACAAGTAAATACCCTTACATGTAAAATGAATAACACTCGATATACCTTATCTTTTATTGCTATGAAATACTTAATACGACCAGTACATTGTATGTCAATATTTACTTATATAAAAAAAATTCACTTTTCCAAAATATTTCACAATGAAAATAAGTTACTCTGTCTCTGAAAACCCATAAATGGTTTCAAATGATAAATCACAACTAAAATAATTTAAGTTAATGTTCAGTTCCAATCGAATAAAGTTGACCCATTTTGGGAATGAGCTCAATATGTTTTGATAAAGAGTTTTTTTTCTTTTTAAATCATAACTAAGATAATTATGACAAGTGACAGTTTGCAAGTAATATTTCAAGGCTTGAGTTTTTTTCATAATAATGATGTCATAATTACATGAATTTACATCAAATAAAAATGCTGTTGTATGCTTTATAATACCAAGGAAAAAAACAATCTCATTATGTCTTACTTGGCTTCGGGGATACGGAAAATTATCCCACGGACATTTGTCCCGATAGCAGAGCGGACATTTGCCTCGAACGGACAATTGCCCCTCGGGCATTTGAAAATAATGATCACCATAACAGCCTATTCATAAAACCCACATTTTGTTCAGATCTCTGCTTTCTTAGTGGTCTCTGTTACACGGCCACACTGTCCTTCCCACACCTCTGGGCCTTGTTGAGGCCCGGAGGTGGTGGAGGGGCAGTGTAGCCGTCTCATAGAGACTGCCTTGTAAAGCCGGGGACACACTAGGCGATTTTGTACGCCCGATCCATTTTCGCTTGCGTAATCGTGTGGTGTGTCTGATTGTGCGCCGCCGAACTTTGCTAGCGAACACGTACGCCCGACCAATCGGCCGTATTCAACATGCTGAATATTGGCGATCAATTTCGGCCGGATTTTTATCGGTGGCGTAGAGATCGGCCAGTGTGCCCACCTCGGCGACAGCAGATCGGATGCGTATATTGACAGCAGCCAATCACTGTACGCCTACAAGTCACATGATTGTTGTATATACCCCACATTTTTCCCGACGCAGTATCCAGTCGCGGCACCATCATCTACGCCTTTCCCACCTAATTCGCCTCCGTCTCCTTCTAGCTAAAAGCAAGTAAATTGCTGCTACTGCTGCAATTTTCTTCCTGTACTTCGACTTGCTGGCCGCCATTTTATGATCACATGACAAGAGTAAAAAGGTGTCACATGACAAGAGGAGACGTCGCTGTCGTACTGTTATCCGGCAAGTGTGTCCACTCAATCGTTGAACTCACTGCCAGACAAAAATCGACGGCGTAAAAAATCTCTGTCGACAGCGATAAAAAATCGCCTAGTGTGTCCCCGGCTTTAGCAACACCAACTAAAGGTAGAGTTTTAAAATCATCTTAATCGGAATGACAACCGACCACCACAGTATTTCGTTCATTCTTCCTCTCGTAAAGCACAAATATTTGAGTCTACTGTGTAATAACTTGAAGGAACATCTCTACGATAACCATCTTGTCGATTCCCCGTACTGATCGTGTGGAAAGCCCGAAACACTATAACACTTTTTATTAAGCTGCCCCATTTACGCTCAAATACACAGAGCGACACTAAGCCAACTTCCGTATCCACTTGATTGTAATACGTTGTTGTATGGTTCAGAATTGTATTGCGAAGTGGTTAATAAAACTATTTTTGAAACAGTCCATAAATTCATTCTTGATTCTGCAAGATTCGCTTGATCTCACCCCTTTGGGTCCCTGGTGGTGGTGTTGCTGTGTCGGTTAGGTGTCGGCGGTTGAGGGTCCATGTTAAATATTGTGGGGTAGACCAGTTAATTTTCTCGGCGTGGAACTTCGTATCTGCACGCTGACAGCATTTAGTGGTCTACTTCCCACATTCATTTAGTGGCCGTCCCGCCTAACGAAATTATGACGTTTTATGTTCGTGGCCTGTAAAAAAAACCTGTTTCTGGGATTGAAATGGTTTTAAACTCGGCGAGAATATTATTGGTTCAGAGCTGGACGAGCAATTTACTGGAGCGTTTCCTATAACGCCGTACATCTCCATATTGCACGTATACACGCGGGCACCGGGAACAGAAAAATTAAAAACAGAAGTATAAACATAATCTAGGAAACATTTTCGGGCTTCTTTTACTCTTTTCTTATCCTAAGTACTGTTATATACTACTCAAAGTTTGCTAAGCACCAAGTATATCCAACAACCTGTTTTACGTTTCAGTTGAAATATTGTGATGAAAAGTGTATATATTTTTTAATTAATTATATCTTTAATGATTTAAGTACAGAAATTATTATTTTATTTGTGTTTGACATTATTTTTTAGCTTTTGAATACGATAACCATGGAAAATGGATATTATTGGTAAAAGAGGAAATTTTTTCAATATGCCAAAAAGTTGACGGAGCGAACTGGTATGGGTTCAGTATCGAGTATGAGACCCATTACTGTGAATTACAGCTTGACAACGCCTTCTCATGCTCCCAGTCAGGTTCCTGGTGGTCCTTTTTGGGATGTTGTTCCATTCTTGGACCAGCACGGCACCAAGCTGCTGGACACTTCTTGGCTGGACTGGATGGGCCGAAATTGCAAACTGCAACTCATTCCAGACATGCTCGATTGGATTGAGGTCAGGGGATCTTGCTGGCAAGTCCATACGCTCAATCCCCTCCCTCTGTCGGTACTCCCCGACAGCATGAGCAACATGAGGACGGGCATCGTCCATCAGAATGAATCTATCACCCACTGCACATGCATACAATCTGACGTGGGCATCCAGGATCTCATCAATATACCGTTGTGCAGTCAATGTACCACGTTCAAGGACACAGAGCTCTGTACGTCTATCCCACCTGATGCCGCTCCCAGACCATGATTCACCCTCCTCAATAGCGGTCTTGCTCAGCAATGTTGGCTGTATGGAATCGCTCATCTGGTCTTCTCCATATCCTAGAACGCCTATCTGTGTGGTCTAGGCAGTACCTTGACTCATCTGTAAAAAGGACAGGTCGCCAATCTTCTCTGGCCCATCCAACGTGGTCAATGGCCCATTTATATCGTGCCTGGCGGTGGTTCTGGGACAGCGGAATGCGAATACATGGTCTTCTCGATCGGAGACCACCTTCGTGCAACCTTGCCCGGATAGTCTGCGTCGAAACATTTACCCCGGATGCATTCTGAAAGTCACTGCAAAGCTGGGTTGCTGTGTGGCAAAGCGGTTCCTACGGGCCTGAATGATCAAAAACCGGTCTTCAGCTGCAGATGTTGCCCTGTCTCTGCCACCACCATGCCGTCTTACTGGAGTGCCATACTGCTGAAATCATGCCCAGGCCCTGGTGATCACCGTATGGTGCACACCAAGGGCTTCACCAACCTGACGATGGGTAGCCCCTTGCTCCACCATCCCTACAGCCCGCCACATTTCTGCTTCAGAGAAATGTCTTCTTACATTTGCATTTGCCATATTTAATCATTAAATCAAAAGGATTTTTGTTGAAATGAAGATCGAATACACACACGCGCCATCTACATGTAGATAGTACACGAAAACATCATGAAAATCAAGGAGTACATGCTTTCCATGACTGCCACGAAAAAAGTCTTGCCTGTGAAGAGAGCTAATGTAAACACTGGGGACCACCTCAATACATTCCTCAATCATATCCACCAAACATATCGCAAATATGTCACCAGCAAATTTCACAATGCTGTGTCAAATATTTGGTGCTTAGCAAACTTTGAGTAGTAGATGATACCCAAAAGTTGAAATCTTCCCAAGCATACGGTACGAGCGAAACCGATAAACAGTTTTCGACGATTGGCACACCACTACTCATTCCGCTGGCCATATACATCCATAGAATCTGTCCCGGGCTTTTCTCGCTCGCATTCGACTCGGAGAACCGTTGAGGCCTCTTAAAACTGAAGTTCATCAGTACTATCTCATACACCTGTTCTAACTTCTTCACTCTGTTCAACTTGAAAACCAGTGTAGTAATATTTGTTTCCAAAATAATGACTGCATACTGATATTATATCGAATAGAACAAACTTGACATAGCAGAAGCTATGTATGGTAAATGTTTGGGTTATAGGAGTAATTTAATTAACATCTCGTGCCATTTCACTTGTAAGAAAAGGTTTTTAAAGTTTTGTTCACTGAACAGTCTGTTATATACTATTAAAAAAAGTAGAGGATATTTGATAAAAGTGAAATATATGAAGAAATATATTTATATTTTCATCAAAAAGAGAGTTGAGGCATTGCACTGTGATATCTGGACATGATCTGGTGAATGATTTCAGCGATAGTAGGGTGTCTGACAAGCACACATTCCACGAACTGCGATGTCGAAGATATGGGCGGTCAGCAGAAGAATTCACCACATTCAGTCCAAGACAGGTGTGTCAAAATACCGCCGGTACCAACATAACCGGTACCGGGAGGGGAGAGAACCTGCCCCGCCGAAACCGATACCAGGACAGGTAAACAATCGGATGACATATCGCATTGAAACCGCCCCAGTCCCCAAGACCGCAAGACAAACATCCAATTATTCTGCGGCGACATCAAAGTAATCATAAAGCACGAAGATCGTGCTTTATGATTACTTTGATGTCACCACAGATTAATTTCTTTGAAGTAGCCGATGACGACAATTTCATTGTATTTGATGCGACGTTTGAAAAGTCAAAATGGTCAGCCTTATCGAAGTCGTGGTGCAGACAGAACATGCACCTGTGGAGTGTTTTGAAATGTTCATTCAGAAATAAATTAAAAGTATGTCGTGCAAGTGTGCCATACACGATTTTCAGCATGTTTACCCTCATCCAATTAGGAATTTCTCCATAAAATAGTTTTGTCCCAGTGCCGGCGGGACAAAAGCTTCAGTACCGGTACCGGTTGGAGCATGAGGGAACCGGTGGTACCGGTACAAGTACTAGTTGACATACCTAGTCAGTCCAAGGCCTCAATACCTTGTAAATCCTCCTCGGTTCGCGAGACAAGCGCGGATCCGACGTGGCATACTCCTCACCAAACGTCCAATATCAGCTTGACTGATGTTATTCCATTCTTCCTGCAGTGCGGCGG
The DNA here is from genome assembly GCA_031216915.1 of Pictodentalium vernedei. NCBI lineage: Eukaryota > Metazoa > Mollusca > Scaphopoda > Dentaliida > Dentaliidae > Pictodentalium > Pictodentalium vernedei. The sequence goes on from CM062290.1 coordinate 333,802,485, forward strand.
CGAGTTCCTGGACATTGGTAGGGGGCTGTTGGCGTTGCAATAAGCTCCTGCCAAGCATATCCCAGACGTGCTCGATTTGTGAAAGGTCTGGACTTAGTGCTGGCCAAGGCAGTGTAGTGATGTTCTGCTCCTGGAGGAACTCTGTAGCGACACGGACCCTGTGTGCTCTTGCATTGTCATCTTGGAAAATGAATCGACGGCCGTGACGTCGCGCAAATGGCACCACATGAACTGCTAACATGTCACGATAATACTGCCCTGTGACACGCCCTTGGATGACATGTAATGCTGTTCTGTTTGTCATGGTTATGCATCCCCTCACCATAACCGATCCACCACCAAAACGATCGTGCTGCCTAACGGTTACGTCATGGTATTGTTCGTTCGTTCGTTCCACCGCCGCGACACTCGGTTTACCCTGTCGTGGAAGTCGAGAGTGAACCTCGATTCATCGGAAAACATGACGTTGCTCCACAGACGATTGTCCCAGCGTTGTCGTGATCCACACCAATTACGCCTTGGTGCGATGTGACGTTCAGTCAAACGTGGAATTATTCGAGGTCGTCGAGCGTACAAATTCTAGCTGTGTAGGCGATTTCGGAAAGTCTGACCACTGACTCGAACATCGTCGTTCGTTGCATCTGCTGTCCAGTTTCTGAGGCACTTTGATGGCGGTTACTTAATGCTATGGTTCGGGTGAAATGATCCGGGTTAGCAGTTGTCGCCCTTGGACGACCTGACCGACGTCTGTCATCAACATTGCCTCTATGACGGTAGGGTGACCACAATCTGCTAATCACCGATTGAGTAACGTTGAGAATTTGAGCCACTGCAGTCTGTCTGTTGCCAGCTTCCAACATGCCAACGGCACGTAAACGTTCGTCACGTGTCAATCTTCGCATACCTCAAAAGTTACGTTACGACCAGAAACTATTGATGAACGAGGTTATACCAAGAAAAGAACGGTGAGACCTCCGAAAAAGCCCGTCCAGTACTAATGAAAATTTCAAAACATACCCCACAGTCATTAACGCGACGCTCGTGGTGACATTCATGATCCACACTATTTATTTATTTATTTATTTATTTATTGGTGTTTAAGGTCACATACTTATGCACAATGGCTAATCGTGACCGTGACAGTTTTACGGGTGGAGGAAGCCGGAGTACCCGGAGAGAACCACCGAGCAACGACGAGCAGCTGTCAGCTCTCCAACATCGTAACTCTGAACTCTGCACCGCAGCACAGTCAGGGTTAGATTGGTTGAAGACATGCGCACTATCGACGTGCAGTACGCCTCAGTACACAGCGTCATCGTGCCCCCATGTAGGCAATCGGGGTGAAGTGTCTTGCCCAAGGACACAACGCGGTTGCCGCAGGTGGGATTCGAACTGAGGACCTCTCGGCTTGCAGCCTGCACCTCTACCAACTGAGCCACCGCGCCCCCTGATCCACACTAAACTTAGTGACATATTGATGTATCCAATACCATTTTCCGAAAATATCCACATCAGTTTGAATATCCCCTACTTTTTTGAATAGTATACAAATATAAGCTGCATCAGCATGCTTTTTATAAATAAACACAAGCAAAAGCAAGGCACGAGCCCATACTATTATTTTGTTTATCAAATGTAGGTGCACTGAACAGATGGTTAGATAAACATAAGCAACATGTACAACCACAACAAGGGATCCTTGTCACAAATTATATTTTATAAACAAATTTAAGAAAACACACATGCACTCTCAATCAGTTCAGTGCTTGCTACTCCAGTGCTACTAAATGCAGTTGGGTCCATACTTCAAGTGATTGTTAGTGTTGAATATATATTTGTTCATAACACCTAATTTAAGACAATTTATTGGAGATTTCTTAAATTTGTTTATAAAAAATACTTTATGACAATTTATAGGAGAAATGCCGATGATTGTTAAATATATATTGGGTCATGATACATTTGTAACTCATAAATCTTTAATAATGATAATAAAACAAATCGACATTTCATTGTTATTCATAAAATGTGGCAGGTGTCCTAGGTAAAAAAAAACCAGCAAGGGGGCAGGTGTCCTAGGTAAAAAAATATAACAGGGGGCAGGTGTCCTTGGTAAAAAAAACAGCGGGGGGAGGGGGGGGGGGAGATGCCCCCTTATGTTTCTTTTAATAGGGGTCAGATGTCCGGGAGGGCAGATGTCCCGGATTCCTGTAGCATATAGCATATTCCTTCAATAAATATTGTTTAAACTAACCCTCTCCTTTGCGTCACCCACTAACCACATATCCTTCATTATCCCTCCCCAACCCCATACTACCAATAAATCTTATTCTGTTAGAATGGTAATTTCGGCATTCTAACTGAAAGTGTTTCAAGGTCTCCGCTACTTCCGCATTACAAATTTGGCACTCTTCTCACTGTCCTCCCCATTTTTTCTCTACGTTCCAGCGACCGCGAACTCAGTTTCAACAGCAGTGCCCCCCCCCCCCTCCCCCTCCCCCTCAAAGGCGCCATCAAGGTAGTCTTCAAAACCTGTCTTCTCTTTATCACGCAGGCTACCCAAAGACCTCTTTGTTTTGACACCCCTCTCCACAATTCCGATTTCAATCCTCCATAACTTCTTCTCTGACGATGTTTCCCCTGGGTTGTACCCACGTCTTAGTTCGAGATCTCCATTGAAAAGTTCTTTATTCCCTCACTTGGTTCAACCACTCTGTCTTTGCGTTTGAATTCCAAATATTCTGGAACATTAGTTCACACCATCAGTTGTCGGGGAGATTTACCAAATAGTTAAGATAAAAGTTTCGTTAACCCTTTACATAACATGAAAAGCAGACGACACTTGCAAAAAAAATTCTTGAATAACTAATTGTTTTCATTTTTTGTCTCAAAAACATAGGTTATGACCCCTCGTTGGAACGAGCTCGACGAGCTCGTTCCAACGAGGGGTCATAACCTATGTTTTTGAGACAAAAAATGAAAAAAATAATGAAAATTAATTGGCGATTTTTGAGAATAGCGCTGGCCGGTTTTGGCCGTTACGTTGGGTAAAGGGTTAAGTGAGTCCTGTCTTTGATCCTCACCCACCCAAGCCCACCCCTGATTGCTTCTAACGCTGCAGCATTACTCGACCCTGTTAACCATCGGCCTAAATCGTTCTGTAGGGTTTCCAAGCTTTTTACAACAGTTTGCTTTAGAGGTATCGCTTCGTACCATTTGTTATACTTGGTAAACCCCCATATCCCAAATGGTTTTCCGCACGAAATACTTGTTGAAGATGTATCTCTCGATAACATTCATTTCATTAAGAATTCTCTTCCTCTTCACAGTTAGTTTATTCGTGTGGTTTCCGAAGATACCTCTTGCCGTAAAGTTTATACTCGTAGTAGTATGTCTCTCACACACTAAGACGTTTGCTGCTACCTTCGGGAATACGGAACTCCATTACTCTCCAACTTCGAGTAGGTACCACTTTACGACCCACGGGTATAACTTTGCTTTGGCTTTCATTTAGTTCGAGTCTCCATTTGTTCCCATATCTTCAAACAATTGTCAACATACTCTCTAGTCACTCTTCACTTTCTGACTCTAGTATCATATCATCTGCGCAAAATAGCCCTGGAATCATCAGGTCCACAACTGCTACAGCCACCTCCACCCCCAGTCGCTATGTTGGAGTTCATCTCCTAAATCTTTGATGTACAATGCAAATATAATTGGCTAAAGGTACATCCCTGCTTTAGTCTTATCTCTGTAGGCACACGTTACCCAGACAAAGTTCACTTTGTACATCTTCGTATAATGCTTTCAGGATTCCAACATACTCACCTCCCAGGCCCAAGGCCTCAAACTTTCGCCACATACCCCCCCCCCCTCCCTCCATACTCTAGTATATGCCCATTTTACATCCAGAAATGCCATAAACATCTATTTCTTTTTGGCTTTAGCAGGTTCTATGATTTGGGATAGCGCGAAAACACAGTCAATGACTCTCCTTCCCGCCCCGAAGCCATTCTGGATCTGTCCCCAAAACCTCTTCTCTTCGATCACACCCTCTAATCACCCATACAGGGCACTATAGTAAACTAAACCTGTTGCTACTGACAGATACCCAACTGATAATATGTCCTTACCCCCTTCCGTGTATAAATGTTACCTTGCCTTCTCTCCACTCTTTTGCAACCTCTTGCTTTTCTATGGCTAAACTGAATGGGGCCGTTAAGCTTTGAATGATGGAATTAACTCAGGAGAACGATTTTACATGATGCGATTTTCTTGAAGTGTAGTTCGAGGATTTTTTTTTTTACGATAAGTAATCGTACTTTTGAAATCTCGTTCCATCTGACATCATGCATACTTATGAAGCTTGATATTGCGTGCAATGTAGTTGTAAATGTGGCGAATCCACTATCCCCAACCCAACACAAGTCTAGATTCAATTTCTCCCTCCCAAAAACAGTTCGATCAGCCGAGGCGGTGCGGTTTCTAAAACCACATCACCCCAGATGGTCGAACTATTTTATAAGAGATATTTAACATTTGCGTTTCCGACCGGGCTTTAAAATAAGGAAAAGGGATCGCAGTTATAATGGGTAGGTCGGAGCCCCACATAAAGTTCTCGGGTAGATGACCCACCTTTAGACTGAAATTAAAAACTACAAACCATCAAGATGTAGCAAGGTAACAATAATTCAACACTAAGAAATGTTATGGTATAATTTATTGAATGAAATTAAACATTATTACATATCCAAAAAGCGTTTGTTTCACTATCTTAAATTGGGCTGAAATTCGGAGGCTAGAGAAAAAAAAAATATCAAGAATCCGATAAACAAGGCCCTTTTTATTATGTCCAGGCCACCCAGATTTTCTAATATAATATTAGGAGACTACTATTCTCCCATAGAGGACGTACCAATGACCAAAGGGAACTGTCATAAGAAGCTTCCACCCTCGAAGAACCAGAGTTCGTCGAGTGTGAAGTCTTCCAATATAAATGAGGAGTCACCTTCGTTCCTCCATAGATGTTATCTCCCAATAGTAATGATCAGGACTACACAGGTAAGAAGCTTTCACCCTCGAAGAACCAGAGTTCGTCGAGTGTGAAGTCTTCCAAATATAAATGAGGAATCACCTACATTCCTCCATAGATGTCATCTCCCAATAGTAATGGTCAGGACTACACAGGTAAGAAGCTTTCACCCTCGAAGAACCAGAGTTCGTCGAGTGTGAAGTCTTCCAAATATAAATGAGGAATCACCTACATTCCTCCATAGATGTCATCTCCCAATAGTAATGGTCAGGACTACACAGGTAAGAAGCTTTCACCCTCGAAGAGCCAAAGTTCGTCGAGTGTGAAGTCTTCCACATATAAATAAGGAGTCACCTCTGCTCCTCCATAGGTGTCATACCAAATATTAATAATCAGGCCTCAATCAAGTAAGAAGCTTTCACCCTCGAAGAACCAGAGTTCGTCGAGTGTGAAGTCTTCCAAATATAAATGAGGAGTCACCGCTGCTCCTCCATAGGTGTCATACCAAATATCAATAATCAGGCCTCAATCAAGTAAGAAGCTTTCACCCTCGAAGAACCAGAGTTCGTCGAGTGTGAAGTCTTCCAATATAAATGAGGAGTTACCGCTGCTCCTCCATAGGTGTCATACCAAATATCAATAATCAGGCCTCAATCAAGTAAGAAGCTTTCACCCTCGAAGAACCAAAGTTCGTCGAGTGTGAAGTCTTCCACATATAACTAAGGAGTCACCTCCGCGCTGCCATCTCTGACACCCCGCACACTCGGTGACTACCCAACAAGAAGAACTCACACTCGACAAAAGTTTGTCGAAGGCGAAATTCTTCAAAAAAAATATTCCCGGAGTTCCAGAGAAAAAAAACTACTCTAAAACTTACTTAACTCTGATTCCATTGATCCGACAAACGGAGAAAAAAGAATACCAAATAAATTCCTAAATAACTATCCCGGTCTCACCAATGGCACAGAGAATTCGGTGTTTAGTTTCTCATTCCGGAACTCCAAGGAATTACTATTTAAACTCATGACCAGCCGGCTCTTCCCAAACCTTCCAGAGAAAAGCCAAACAACCTACCCCAGTGAAATCCTATCTCGAACTGACTTTTTCGACGGTCCAGATCACCCACTTCAATTCATACACAACACGAAAAAATCATGCAACCTCTGAAATCTTGTATCGATTCAGGAAATCGCTGGTGTGTGCATTTCCCTCAGTGAAACTTGACAACAATTCAATCAACCGTTACTAGATCTCGTGCTACCTGACACTCTAATCACTGGTGGAGACAACCACCACAGAGAGAGCAAATAAGTAATATGGAATTAACCCCTGTTGGACGACAAACCCCCGACTCCATTTATCAAAAAACAGCACACTACCCCCACCCCAAGGTAAACGTCCTCGTTTTTGGATGGCTCAGATAGTGTTTTTGATTTCTTATTAATAAAGATAAAAATAAAAAAAAATGATTAATGATTTATAATGACTATATTTACACAAAAAAAGTGGGTCCGAAAAAAAAAAATGAGTACGATCTGTTCATACCTACTATCTAGATTAAATCTTTAGGCATGGGAAGTGCTACATCTGACGGAATAATCCGCCATCACATTTTATGTTTTATACAGCGGTAGGCAGGCCTGGGATACAGAAATCCAACCACCGACCAATTTCAATAAAAATTGAAACCGCTTACCGCCACGATCACTGACATGCGATAAGAGATGTTACCGCCTGGATTAGTTAAATCCCTGATCCGAAGAAAGCCACCACTATAACTTATATATTTATAAAACAATTAAACGGACCATACTTCATTGGAACACTACCCATAATTTACTACATATGAATTTTATCATCGTCCAGATGATGCTGCTCGCAGCGCCAAAAACTATCTTGGAAACACTGCACACTACTGTATCCTTTTCATCACGACAACCCAGACAACAGCCACAAGATCCATTTATTGTTGGCGCGCTTGAATCATTCTAGATTAGAAAACAATTATCCAATATTTTTATGAATCCCGGAACTCTATTTCTCAATCGCCAACTCCATATTTCCAATTCAAAACAGTTGCAATTAATGCTTCGCTTGGGCAGCATAGTGAGCCCAACAAGGAATCACCATACCATGCCCAATCGAACTATCAACAGAGCCAACAATTGCCATCAAGGTCAATGTGAAATATCTCCAACTTTCACATTAATCACTTCTTTCCCACTTAATAAACCATCAACACATTCCCAATCACCCTGACTAGTGGGTTTTAAATTATAACATCTGGTAAATTTTCCTTTTTATTCTATCCCAAAAATTCTTTTGTGCATTCGGCCGGAGATGTACACCATCTGACAGAAAATGATGAGGATAAACCTGTCGATGGTGAAAATATAAAATATCTTCATCACCTACAGCCTTAAAAGCATCATTGACAGCCATACGTCTAAACTCATAAATCTCATAAGATACATTTCGGGGCTTTACTCTAGGAAATATACTACCTAATGTTATTTTCTTCACCCCAGCAAGCTTCCATTTCTTTAGCAATTCTCGGAGGTCCCGCAGGAAACATTCAAAAGAGAATGTAGCGCAATCAATATCATTACCCCCAATCTGAAGAACTATCCATCTAGCCCCTCTGACATTAATATTTTGCAAATGGCTAATCTTTCCCCCAGGTATCCCAACAAATTTCACGGAGGCAAACGGTATGGTACAATGCCATACTTCTGGGCACAATAATAAAAATCGGTACAATCTCGCCACAAAACTGTGTCCAATCACCAGACCCTCCATTTTAAGGAGTCAAAATTAAATCCTAAAAAGCAAAGTTAAATTAGGAAGGTTTACAAGAACCAATTCACATTCAAGAGTCAATGTTAATGGACAACTGTCAATATCGTCTGAACTCATAACCATCAAATACCATGATACACCTACACAACTTCACTGTCACTGGACAACCATCAATATCATCTGGTTTCATCACCATCAAATACCATGATACACACACATAATTTCAATGTCAATGGACAAATATCAGTATCATCTGGATTCATCGCCATTAAATACCATGACTCACATACATAATTTCAATGTCAATGGACAACATCAGTACCGCCCGAACTCATCGCCATCAAATACCATGATACACATACATAATTTCACCGTCAATGGACAAACATCAGTATCATCTGGATTCATCGCCATCAAATACCATGATACACATACATAATTTCAATGTCAATGGATAACATCAGTATCGTCTGGATTCATCGCCATCAAATACCATGATACACATACATAGTTTCACTGTCACTGGACAACTACCAGTATCGTCTGGATTCATCGCCATCAAATACCATGATACACATACATAATTTCAATGTCAATGGACAACATCAGTATCGTCTAGATTCATCGCCATCAAATACCATGATACACATACATAATTTCAATGTCAATGGACAACATCAGTATCGTCTGGATTCATCGCCATCAAATACCATGATACACATACATAATTTCACTGTCACTGGACAACTACCAGTATCGTCTGGATTTATCGCCATCAAATACCATGATACACATACATAATTTCAATGTCAATGGATAACATCAGTATCGTCTGGATTCATCGCCATCAAATACCATGATACACATACATAATTTCACTGTCAATGGACAACATCAGTATCGTCTGGATTCATCGCCATCAAATACCATGACACACATACATAATTTCAATGTCAATGGACAACATCAGTATCATCTGGATTCATCGCCACCAAATACCTCCCTCAACCTAAAACAAAAAAAAGGAACACCACAGCAGTATACAAAATTTCGCAATTTTCTGTTTCCAACAGCTGAAATTAATTTATGTAATTTATTAGTTACATTACATGAAAGGAATGACCTCCAGTATTAAAAAAAAAAAACAATCTTTCTGTGACTCAGTCAAACTGCAACCAATAGGTTTCCAAGCAATCCAAATTTTTAAGTCGTAAATTTCTGGTGGTCTTGCATATTTACCACGGACACATCACTTACGAAAAATTACATACTGGCGACGCCATCATAAATTACTTACGAAACCCATTCTTACCCTAGCAACATCAACCACCACCCATCAGACACAATCATACCTAACCCCCACCCCAAATGCCCATCCCACATGCGCGCCATGCAAGTCACACCAAAATAAACGACGTATTTGGAATCACTCTTCTACTGGCTCAATCTCACTAGCGTATAATGCTCCCGCTCACGAGCATTTCCAAGTGTAATTCCCAGGGGTCACATTTACAAAACACAAATAGCGCTAGTATTTTTGAGATTACTAAGGTAATTTTTTTACATTTTTAGAATTGCGCTGAGTTAGGGTGTTCGTTTACACAATTTTTCCTAATGGAACACCTCCATTACGACACCCCGTAAGGGAAACCATGGAATCAATTGATTTCCATCCTTTCCCTACATTATGTGACCCATGAGAATACTATATCATTTATCAATCTTTACTTTATCCAATCCACTACCATAGGACATAACCACCGGTCCAATGACCCTACAACTTGTCCTATATATGACTGTTTGAAAGTCAAAATTGAACAATTCTGATTCAAAAGTTTCCAAATGAATCGAACAGCAAATTCAAATGAATTTGCAGTTTATTTTGTCTCCGCCCATTAACCCTTCCTTGGATCCCCAGCACCATTCCTCCTTGCCTATTAATTACAACTTCCAAATGGAAGACATAATTTAACCCTTGCATCGACATATAAGGCACACTCCGGGTAATTTAACAATTTTCCCATGATCACTGGGCACCACATCAAAAATTTAGCAAATCTTATCTTTGCTCGTGAGCTAGAGTTCTCGCCAAATGAATTCATTAAGCCAAATCTTAAATCATAAAATCACCGAATTTAGACCGGGGTCATTCCAGAATAATAAATACAAATCTTTTTTTTTTTTTTTTTAAGACAGATCGTACTCATTTGAGTTCAACCAGCGGGGACGACGGACCCTTCGCCCCCGGTGGGTGACAGGATCTCCGCTAGGGGCAGGATTGTTTAAGTTGCTGGAACTGCCCTGAGCCGACTGGTCAGAATCTTCCTCCCGATCAATGAGTTCCGAAAAAGGTAACCTACCAGAATCTCCTGAATTGTCTACACTTGTTCCCATATTAGGTCGTTCAAAACATTTTTTTAATCTATTAAAGTGGACCACCTGCAGCCGACCACCATGCTCTCTACAAATAACATAATTTGCATCAGAGAGTCGCTTTTTAACCACAAATGGCCCAAACCAATATTTAGCAAATTTGGGGGTTTGACCTTGCTTTATTTTTGAAATATATAGCCACACTTTATCACCAACCTCATAAGGTCTTCCATGAACTCTACGGTCGTACAACCTTTTCCTATGTTTAATAGCAGTTTCACACTTACTGCTCACAAACTGGAAAATGGTTGCCATTCTATTTTCCAAATCCATCACATATTGAACTCGACTAAGATCCTTATCAGGAACTTTACCAGCCATAAATTCAATAGGTAATCGGATTTCTTTCCCAAAAAGGATCATATTTGGAGTAAGGCCCGTGGTCTCATGAACAGCACTACGATAAGCCATCATAACAAAAGGTAGATAGTATTCCCAGTCGTTATGATTATCTTCAACAAAACATGCTAGCATAGCTATCAATGTTCTGTTGAAGCGCTCAACCTGGCCATCAGACTGAGGGTGATATGGAGATGTTCTTGTCTTGGAAATCTCAAAATATTTACAGATTCCCAAAAACAATTCAGACTCAAAGTTGGCCCCTTGATCAGAATGGATAAACTTAGGCATACCAAAACGGGATATCCACTCTTTAACCAATATTTCTCCAATTGTACTTGCACGCTGATTAGGCATGGCATAGGCTTCAGTCCATTTAGAGAAATAGTCAGAAACAACCAGAATGTAAATGTTTCCACTCACAGATTCCGGTAGGGGACCCAATACATCAAGTGCAACCCTCTCCATCGGTTCCGAAACACGGTCGGTAACCAGGGGGGCCTTTAACGCTTTGTTGGGACTTTTCCGACGTTGACACACCTCACAAGTCTGCACCCACTGTTCTACATCCTTCTTTAGACCAATCCAAAAAAATCTTTGCCTAATTTTCAAATAGGTTTTCATCATACCTAAATGGCCTCCCACCACGGAATCATGGCAATGTTTTAAAATTTCAGGTTTTAGTTTCCCAGGAACAATCCACAAAAATTTATTTTCCTTTCCAAATTCCAACCATTCTCGATAAAGCATACCTTGCCTAACAACAATTTGTTCCCATTGGGCTACATATTTTTTAAATATTAATTCTTCACCCTTCATTTGCTCAGCCGACGGCTTAGAATCATTTGTTTTATTTTCAAACAATTTCTTTAATATTGGATCACTCATCTGATCATCAACCGAAATTACACCTCCTGGAGACAAATCAATAGCATTAGTCTCCAAAGATATCCTACTCAAGGCGTCGGCATTCTTATGTTGCTCTCCTCTACGATGGATGATAGAAAAGTCAAATCCACTCAAATATTCCAGCCAACGAGCCACTTGCCCCGTTGGTTCTTTAAAATTAAACAACCACCTCAGAGTAAAGTGTTTTCCTATCAAATAATGGCGAAATTTTTTAATGCTTTTAATAACTGCCAATAACTCTTTCCGAGTGACACTATAATTACGTTCTGGAGGAGAATGCACTTTACTAAAATATGCAATTACCTTCTCCTGTCCGTTAACTAACTGAGACAACACAGCCCCACTAGCCTGATCACTCGCATCTGTGTCCAAAATAAACTCTTGCTCAAAATTTGGAAATCCCAAGATTGGACTCTCACATAGTTTATTCTTTAAAATTTCAAAAGATTCTTTTCTAGCCTTATTCCACTCAAATTTTACATTCTTTCTAGTTAATTCCAACAGGGGACCAGCCAAATCTGAGAAGTTCAAAATAAATTTTCTGTAATAAGAACACAAACCGACAAAACTGCGTATATCTCTGACACATCTTGGAATCGGCCAATCCTTAATCCTAGCTATCTTTTCTGGGTCAGCCCGTATCCCCTCTGAGGACACGATATGGCCCAAAAAAGATACCTGTTTTCTAAAAAGAGCACATTTAGAAGGCTTGAGTTTCAAACCAGCTTCCTTAATTTTTGTGAACACCTCTTCCAACCTTTCTACATGTTCTTGGAAAGTTTTAGCATAAATAATTATGTCATCCAGATATATCAGACAGGTCTTCCAATGAAGGCCCTTCAAAACGAGCTCCATAAGCCTCTGAAAGGAATGGGGAGCCCCAGAAAGCCCGAAAGGGAGTACCTTGAACTCATAAAGCCCTTTACCTGTACTAAAGGCAGTTTTTTCTTGAGCTGAGGAAGCCATCTCCACCTGCCAATACCCTGAAGCCAAATCTAATGTAGAGAACCAACTGGCCCCCTGCATTCCTTCAAGGCTGTCATCAATGCGTGGCAAGGGATATGCATCCTTCCGAGTTACAGCATTTAACTTACGATAGTCTACACAAAAGCGTAGGCTACCGTCTTTTTTTTTAACCAGGACAATGGGGGCCGCCCACGGACTATCCGAGGGTTGTATTATCCCCTGTTCTAACATTTCTTGTAACTGCCTATCAACTTCCTGTCGCTTATGTACAGGAAGTCTATAGGCTCTTTGTTTTATGGGTGGATGTTTACCCGTGTCAATATCATGTTTTATAATACTTGTTCGACCTAAATCTTTATCATGGCGGATAAAAACCGACTCATTTCTATCAAGAAGCATTTTAACTTGAAATACCTGATCCGTAGTCAAAACAGTTTCATCAATTGTTTGCTGGAGAGAATACTTATCAACATTTTCTTGTTTTACATTTTCTTGAATTACACTATTTCCCAGAACCTCCCCTTGCTGGAATACTGCCACTGTTTCACCTTTTTTCAAGGACTGGGGTACCCCGGTGGTATTTACTAACCTCATTGGCACAACATCTCCATTTGAAGTACCCACAAAACTTCGCCCAACCATAATCCCATTATGTTTTTCTGAAAATTTTTGATCTACCTCACAAATTCCCTCTAAAAGAGAAACATTACTTACCTTACCATTAATTATAATCTCGGAAGATGGAGGTATAGTTACATTTTCAATAAGCATGACCTCATTACTATCGTTGTTATTGCCAAAATTTAGGGGAATTTCTTTTCCTGCTAATTTAACACAATTCCTCCCCAGATAAATGTCTAAGTCTAGGGCAGTCATCAGATCAACCCCCAATATTCCCTCAAATGATAACTCGGCAACATAAAACTCTTGATCAAAACTATTATTACCTATATTAATGGGAAGGTTGATAACTCCTGGCACCTGCAAGGGTTGTCCGCTAGCTCCACAAACCTCTCTAGGAGCTGCTTGTAATTCTGAAGAATCCTTTCCAAATACCTCTTCCAATACCTTAGTACTTAATATGCTAATGGCTGATCCAGTGTCCAGCAAAAATTTTACCTCTTTGTCACAAATGGTTAAGGGAAGAAAAAAATGACCAATCTTTTTCTCAGGGTGGGCCCCATTCTGTTGGAGCTGAGGTTTGACCCCAACCCCAGCTCTTATTCTTTTAAACCTTGCCTATTATTCCACCTTCCACCTCTTCGACCCCCATAATTCCGACGAACATTTCCTCGACCACGTCCACGAGAAAAATCTTCCCGAGTATTTTGTATTTCCGCTATTTTGTCAATTCCATCCTCCTTCCCCAATTGTTCTAAAAATTCGCGTCTCATTTCCCTTTGTTCTTTGCACAAATCATCAATCTGAAACCGCAGATCAGTCAGCGTCTGAGTTAATAATTCCAATTGCTCGGAATTAACAGCTTCGTTGTCAGAAGGTTGGACAGTGGAAGCAACTTCCACTCTCCTATATGATTCTTCCTCTAATGCCAAACGAACCGCGGCATCCAACGTCTCGGATTTTCCACGCAACACCTGCATCCGAACGTCTTTATCCGTTATGGCTTCAACAAAAGCTTCTTTTGCCAAATCGTCCCTTAAAATGGATGGGGCTGAAGGGTAAGCTTTCTTTACCAATCTACGTATACTACTAGCCAGCTCGGGGAGTGTTTCTCGAGCGGTTCGCCTTCTTGAACGCAATTGTGACCTATAAATTGCCGTACCTCTAAAGGGATCAAATCGATCTATCAAACTTTTTAATATTTGTTTTAGGCCAATCTTATCATTACTATCTAGATCTTCGTAAAATTGCAATGCGGCCCCTCTTAATGAAACTACCAAAAATCTACAAGCCACCACCTCTGACCATTCATTGATTTCTACACATTTTTCAAAATGCGTCACCCAATCAACCACATTGGTGGACCCATTAAATGTTTCTGGTGTAACCACCGGTTTTCTGGGCCCGTTATATTGTTCACCACTTTTGGATGGACGTTCCTTAAGAGCAGGAAGGTCCGCACCCGGTGCCACTAACTCCCGATCACCCTTATCTTGATAGCTGACCCTCGCAAGAGGAGTTTTAACTTTCTTAGGAATGGCACCCGAAGCTCTTCTTCTACAAAATTCACGCGCAGAACTTCCTACCTGTTTATGAATTCCATTGTCCAAACCATTATGTTTTGGAATTTCACTCACTTGAATTTCTACATTTTCATTAAAAGACGTAGGAGTGGCCTCTGGTGTTTCTTGAAAAAAATCTAGAGCCTCAGCCATGGGGTATCTCCTTGGTGTGCTAATATCTGGATTTGTAACCAAATCAGTTAACTTTTTAGATGCCCCCAAGTATTCATCCAGCCCTTCCGAAATTCCCGTAGCCATATTAAATTTGAACCAATACTAAACAATTTACCTGTATTAAATTTCTATACAACAGTCTTATGGTATCATAAAATATCCTGTCGGCGACGCCAATAACTGTGACGAATCCACTATCCCCAACCCAACACAAGTCTAGATTCAATTTCTCCCTCCCAAAAACAGTTCGATCAGCCGAGGCGGTGCGGTTTCTAAAACCACATCACCCCAGATGGTCGAACTATTTTATAAGAGATATTTAACATTTGCGTTTCCGACCGGGCTTTAAAATAAGGAAAAGGGATCGCAGTTATAATGGGTAGGTCGGAGCCCCACATAAAGTTCTCGGGTAGATGACCCACCTTTAGACTGAAATTAAAAACTACAAACCATCAAGATGTAGCAAGGTAACAATAATTCAACACTAAGAAATGTTATGGTATAATTTATTGAATGAAATTAAACATTATTACATATCCAAAAAGCGTTTGTTTCACTATCTTAAATTGGGCTGAAATTCGGAGGCTAGAGAAAAAAAAAATATCAAGAATCCGATAAACAAGGCCCTTTTTATTATGTCCAGGCCACCCAGATTTTCTAATATAATATTAGGAGACTACTATTCTCCCATAGAGGACGTACCAATGACCAAAGGGAACTGTCATAAGAAGCTTCCACCCTCGAAGAACCAGAGTTCGTCGAGTGTGAAGTCTTCCAATATAAATGAGGAGTCACCTTCGTTCCTCCATAGATGTTATCTCCCAATAGTAATGATCAGGACTACACAGGTAAGAAGCTTTCACCCTCGAAGAACCAGAGTTCGTCGAGTGTGAAGTCTTCCAAATATAAATGAGGAATCACCTACATTCCTCCATAGATGTCATCTCCCAATAGTAATGGTCAGGACTACACAGGTAAGAAGCTTTCACCCTCGAAGAACCAGAGTTCGTCGAGTGTGAAGTCTTCCAAATATAAATGAGGAATCACCTACATTCCTCCATAGATGTCATCTCCCAATAGTAATGGTCAGGACTACGCAGGTAAGAAGCTTTCACCCTCGAAGAGCCAAAGTTCGTCGAGTGTGAAGTCTTCCACATATAAATAAGGAGTCACCTCTGCTCCTCCATAGGTGTCATACCAAATATTAATAATCAGGCCTCAATCAAGTAAGAAGCTTTCACCCTCGAAGAACCAGAGTTCGTCGAGTGTGAAGTCTTCCAAATATAAATGAGGAGTCACCGCTGCTCCTCCATAGGTGTCATACCAAATATCAATAATCAGGCCTCAATCAAGTAAGAAGCTTTCACCCTCGAAGAACCAGAGTTCGTCGAGTGTGAAGTCTTCCAATATAAATGAGGAGTTACCGCTGCTCCTCCATAGGTGTCATACCAAATATCAATAATCAGGCCTCAATCAAGTAAGAAGCTTTCACCCTCGAAGAACCAAAGTTCGTCGAGTGTGAAGTCTTCCACATATAACTAAGGAGTCACCTCCGCGCTGCCATCTCTGACACCCCGCACACTCGGTGACTACCCAACAAGAAGAACTCACACTCGACAAAAGTTTGTCGAAGGCGAAATTCTTCAAAAAAAATATTCCCGGAGTTCCAGAGAAAAAAAACTACTCTAAAACTTACTTAACTCTGATTCCATTGATCCGACAAACGGAGAAAAAAGAATACCAAATAAATTCCTAAATAACTATCCCGGTCTCACCAATGGCACAGAGAATTCGGTGTTTAGTTTCTCATTCCGGAACTCCAAGGAATTACTATTTAAACTCATGACCAGCCGGCTCTTCCCAAACCTTCCAGAGAAAAGCCAAACAACCTACCCCAGTGAAATCCTATCTCGAACTGACTTTTTCGACGGTCCAGATCACCCACTTCAATTCATACACAACACGAAAAAATCATGCAACCTCTGAAATCTTGTATCGATTCAGGAAATCGCTGGTGTGTGCATTTCCCTCAGTGAAACTTGACAACAATTCAATCAACCGTTACTAGATCTCGTGCTACCTGACACTCTAATCACTGGTGGAGACAACCACCACAGAGAGAGCAAATAAGTAATATGGAATTAACCCCTGTTGGACGACAAACCCCCGACTCCATTTATCAAAAAACAGCACATAAATAGTTACAGTTAGAATTTTCGCCGATTTGAAACAGAGTTGGAATTTAGGTAAGTAAAGGAGTCATCAGCATCGTCAAAGAAGCTCTAAAATCCAGATAGATGGAATTTCCAACTACTCATGACTTGCCCTCCGAATTTCCAACTATAGGAAATTTTGGCCAGGATGGGGGGCACCCACCTGTCGCCGCGTCCCTGCCCTTCTCTTATCGATTACCTTTTCCCCGGTTCCCCATGCCCCATCGCTTATCGTTTACCTTTTCCCAGTGCTTGACTAGTTCTAATGCGATTTGATCTTGATCGTCTGTAACTCTGTCATCTACTTTAATACTCTGTGGGTTACTTCCTTTGTTACGTTTATTCACCCATTTCCAAAATACGTTCGAACTCGACCCCCCTGTCATTCTTATCGTCCTAATAAGACTGCTATTTCGCACTCTCTCGTCTTTAATCTTATTTACTTTATTTCGTGCTTGTTGGTATTCTTCCTTTGCTACCGTGGTCTCGTTTCTTTCCGGCCCCTTAAATTTTCTTCTTCTCCTGTATGCAGCACATTTAGCTTTTCTACCCTTTATGGCCCTTTTCAGTTCTTCGTTCACTCTGTACCCAAGTTCCCGTGTTGGCACCCTAATCTTTCCTACACTTTCCTTCCCTACCTCCACTAGGCTCGCTACTATGGTGTCGGCCATCTTCTGGACTATACCCCCCTTGTGTACGGTTGCAAGCTTTGGTTTCAATTTTTCTTCGAACTTCGCCCAGTCAGCATCCTTTTTGCGTTCCCAAATCTCCTTGAAGCTGTGAAAAAGCATTTCAGCAACATCACTGCAACTTTAATGTGGATTATATGCTATGCTGTTTCACCCCTGGCATCCAGTGCATTAACATTTTGAACTTCTGAAGATCTGGTGGCTCATTACAATAGGTAGGTAATGGGGGACGAGGTAATCCAGATGTAATCGAAAGGTTTACCATTATCAAGAGTGAAGTCTACAAAACACGAAACATGATGCCATCAACAGATTACCTCTTTAAGGGCGTTCCTAGTACACTAATGAAGTTTTACTCGATGGTTGAAACTGTGTAAATCTCGACAGATTACGTGACACGTTGGACCGTTAATGAGTTAGCATCTCAATAACAGCCCAATGCGTCACGTGATAAGATCCGTTCGATAGATAGTTCCCAGCAGCCATCTTCGCTTGACATTCGATTCTCCGTGATATTGCTTAAACGAGTTCCATTTCAGAGTGTTTTCGCAATGTCACCGAAGGATTATATACGTATGGCAAATGGCCTCCTAAACTCATGTTCCGTTTACTGTTTGGCCACTGATAATCTTCCTAAAATCTTCGAAGACCGGACAGGTGATAGCCATATGGCCGGTCGACTTCTTTTTGACAACAAACCAGACGATAGTTGTAGTTCGTCTGTCGGAACATGGTGGCGGCCCTACTTGAACAGCCACTTCGCTCAGATAACTGAACTAACGATTGGTATTCATATTTAGGGTTAATAAAATAACATTGCGTCATCTGACGTTCACTGCACAATTCTATTCCTGTCCAATTTCAGTTATTTATTGTGTTTTACTGGTAGCAATGGTAATAATATTAATAACCTGACTTTGTCGGTCATTGCGGTTTATTGCTTGCCCACCAGAAATGATTAAGAATCCTCCATCATATTAGCTGCCATCGGCTGCGTCTCAGGTCGTTTATAAGATGTCGATCTGCTAATCATTTCTGTCCGTCCGTTAACCCTTTGCCCAAAGTAACGGCCAAACCCGGCCAGCACAATTCTCAAAAATCGCCAATTAATTTTCATTATTTTTTTATTTTTTTATCTGAAAAACATAGGTTGTAACCCCTCGTTGGAACCAGCTCGCCGAGCTCGTCCCAATGAGGGGTCAAAACCTATGTTTTTGAGACAAAAAATGAAAAAAAATAATTCTAGAATTTTTTTTTGCAAGTGTCGTCTGCTTTCATGTTAGGTAAAAGGTTGGTAAACCGCAATGTCATCCCAAATCATTTTATTGTTATCTTCACACAGTTTCATAAAATCTTATCGGAATAAAGCAAAACGGTTTTATCCATTTTATCTGATCTCCACAACAAATTACAAATTGCAATGGGTTATTTTACAATTTATAAAATGTAACCTCCAGGTACTTGAAGAGTTTTATATATTAAACTGGATCATATTTTACATACGCAAACAATATTTGGATTTTCGAGATTAAGTTAAATATTTATTTTAATATGACACCAACAACTGATTTACCTGACATTTACAAGCAATTGTTCTCGGGGTGAATTGAATTTCTCCGATATTGGAAATCTTATTAGCTCCGGCAGAACAATTGCTTTTCTCCCGAGATTTTTCGTAATATATAGTCGACTGGTTCTGGAGTCCAAAGTTTTGTTTGATACTATTGAACGGCGTGGCTCTCTCCATTCATTACAGTTTAGAATTAAATGTTGCGCAAGTGACGCTGTCTTCGCAAAGGAGATCCCTTGTAAAATAACACAAGTAATGCTTTGCCTTAAGGAAAATTGGGTGGTAAGTCTGGAAATAAGATAATGTACAACAAATGGTTGCGAACAATCAACAATAATTAAATCCCACAATCCCCTTGGGCTGTAGGATTAAAAGTATTATAAAATCACCCGTGCAGAGTCAATAACTCTCATCCCACTCCAGACGGGCATCAGGTTGAATTAGAGAAGAAAACAAAAACGCGCGGGCCACATTTGAACTTTCTTTATGAAAAAAAATAACAAAAATATATCGGAAGAGGGTGAAAAGGCGTCTGATTCAACCTCGTGTGCGCCGACCGTGAGTATCTGAGCCCCCACATGAGGGCTCAGATACCAAGTCCGGCACCCATAAGGTTGAATCAGAGAAAAAATTCGGTGCCACATTTTTACTTTCTGAATGAAAAAGAATGACTGAAATTTTCGGGAAGAGTGTCAAGGGTACAGTATAGTTGTATTGAAGATGTTCATCAAGACATGTACCGTGCCAGTCCCTGCAAGTGTATGGTAAAAATTGAGGCCAGAGGGGAAAAGTATATCCCATAACCACGTAGTTATCTTCCATGTGTGCCTCTGAGAAAGCAGATAATGTGAAAAAAAGTATTTGAAAAGGCCAATAAGCCAATAATTTGAAAATAAAGCAACTCTCAGATTTTGCGGATGCGGAGTGTAAGACATCAGAAGCAACGCAAAATTATTGAAAACAGTAGTTAAACATTTCAATGCACACAAAATGTCAGGAGGTACCCTCTTGTATTGCCCGAACGTGATCGGAGGAATTCCCAAGCCGACACACAACAACATTACATTATTTCTGAATACAAGTGGATACCTCCACTGTTGTCCGAATGAATGATGGCTACAGTTAAAACTAAAAGTCCTATCATGAAATGCGCACAAATAGAACGCCGATCTGCACGTTAATCTACGCGTTTTGACCATAGTAAGGCTATCAAATTCTGTACATATGGTCTGTGCACAAGCAATGTTTCAGCCAAAGGACCTCCGGGTAACCCGGAGGTCCATGGGCAGAAACATTGCCTGTGTTTGCTATGGGTAACCAGGAGAACCTGCCGTGCTTTGGATGCCATTCGATATGGCAAATGCGCGCAAATTCCTACGCGCAATTAAGCATAGATAAGCGCAGAGTTCATGACAGGACATCTAGTTTTAACTGTACGAACAACAACTGTGCATTATTTTAGCAATAATTAGGGATTGTAATATCAACAACATTGCATTATTTTTTTAAAAAAGCACAGTTATACGTTCAATAGAACCCAAGGCATACACCGTTAATGACGATCCAAAATCAAATGAAATGGACATGTGCGTTATAGATAGAACACGTGAACATAAACTTTACATCCGCCTTTCCGAGAAAGCAAATTACGACGAGTATAAAAAATGACACTGCAGTTTGTGCTGGACCAGAAATTTAATCTAGTGACCGTAACGAGATCGAGCTCTACGGGGGTTGCATGCCTTCTTTGAAAATGTATGTAAATTAGAACTTTCAAGTTAATTTATTGACTCGAAACGAGCGCTGTCATACAATGACATATGAAGCATACGGATATTTTTGCATAATGAAAAATGTTTCGTCAAATCAATTTATTTTTTTTCAAATTTGAAAGCGCCCATTTCGGTATTTGTTCTAGTCAACAAATTCATAGATATCCAAGGTATTGATTGAATCGAGAATATTTTCAACGTATTTTTGTTTCTAAATATGCATATGACCTAAACAGTGTTCATTTCCTCGTGAATTATGTGAACACAAGGTGGCTGGATTAAGCTACTCGTATGAGACACAAATATCTCCCACCATTAAGGTACCGAGACATATATAAAGTCGTGTCGGAGAGCTTAGAGAGATATGCCCGTCTCACCCCCACCCACGTGCCAGCTATCTCACCCCATCCACGTGACCAACCTATTTGCATATTAAATTGGGACCGGAATTATTTAATAATCGGAAATCGCATCTGCACATGTATAAACAAACAAAATGGAAGGCCGTTTTGCTTCCGTAAATACGACTGACTTTATAGACGAAAATCGAAACCAGAAGACTCAAAGAAAAACTTCAGCGCACATCAAACTGCGCTATCAGTTTATCGGAGAGAAATACACATGTGATATCATTGCGCCCTGTCAAACTGGAGTACAAGTCTGGAAATGACGTGTGTAGGCATGTCGATTTCATTTGAGGTCGTTTCAGTGCATTAACGCTCAACATGTTACATGCGGTTCTTGTCCGCGTGTTTTGAAGTATATACCTTTAGTATATACCATACTTCTCGACATGCTTTCCGGATATCTTATTGCTTTTCAACGAGATTGAACTCATTAAGAACTATTTTTTCCTGGAAAATATGGTATTTTCTTATTAACCCTTTACCAAACCTGAAAAGCAGACGACACTTGCAAAAATAATTCTTGAATAACTAATATTTTTCATTTTTTGTCTCAAAAACATAGGTTACGACCCCTCGTTGGAACGAGCTCGACGAGCTCGTTCCAACTAGGGGTCATAACCTATGTTTTTGAGACAAAAAATGAAAAAAATAATGAAAATTAATTGGCGATTTTTGAGAATAGCGCTGGCCGGTTTTGGCCGTTACGTTGGGTAAAGGGTTAATGGCGTCGCATCCCTAAAATTGTGGGAGAAAAATTATCCCCAATGAGTATCTGGGTGGGACGGATAAATCTCACCATCGGGGCAAGATATTTGAGCCAGACACTCGGCAAGCCTCGTGTCTGGCTCAAATATCTTGCCCCTCGGGTGAAATTTCCCCATCCTACCCAGATACCCATCGAGGATAATAATAATTTCATCGAGATATCTCATTTGCACATCATTCACCCAGTCATTGTCGGAATAGCAATATATTCAAGAACTTGGCTCCACTAGAACACGGCCGTTGAGATGAAAAGGAAATTCCATAAGCTCTCACTGACTGTTCTTTATACTTGTGTCTTTCGTTGGTGATTTTACAGAATGGTAATTAGTTCGATACAATGATCTAAAGAGTTTATCTGTGTGTTTGTTAGCTGGACCGGGTAATTTACCAACACATCGCATTCCGATTGACGGTTAAAAACAATATCTGATCCAAGTGGGAAGATGTGGAGGGGTCATGCCCTATTTTTTTTCAAATCTTAGGACACTAGGTGATGTGTGACTTATGTTTGCCATACAAATATACAACATACTGCTTTTTTCAAGCCAAGAAATAAGCAGACTATCATCTGCAAAATGAGGTCCCCAGAGGGTGAATTTAGTGCTGCTACCCTGCACAGCAAGCAGGGTACCATCACAAAATTTATCCTCTGTGAACCGCAATCTGAATCAGGGTCTCAAAACTAAACAGAAAGAGGTATCCAAAGGATAAATTGGCCCACTGTATGGGATAGCATTATCAAATTCACCCTCTGGGGACCTCAGTCTGCAAATGTCAGACTGCTTATTTTCAGGCCTGCCTTATTTATTCACTAATATCAGATTCAAATTCAGATTCAATATTCACAGTATACGTACACGTAAAGTGGTTACAAATAAGCATCTTGCATAAATATAAGTAGTATGCCATGGGAAGTGGCATAGTCAGGTTGTCTGTCTACCTGCCACCACTGGAAGATAGAGTAATTGCAAACAGACTGTGTCCAAACGAATGGACTTAGAACCAGTTATGTGACACGTGATGGGGAATGGGGCTCGAACCATTTCATTTTCACAGCCAGATATATGGTCCATAATATATGCCAGCGGAACGTTGGTGCTTCAAGGTTGGCAAGAAGTAACCTGCTTGTTAGATTCCCGCCACTACTCATCATAACATCTGAGAGCGGTAACAAGTCCCAACGTGAAGTTCTTGTCAATTAGATTGCGACAAAGAGGTTGGTCTTTATGTTTGGACGTGGGGTCTACGCCAGCTGGGTCACCGTAGTGTGTCGAATGTACTGAATTAACCCATACGAATGAGGGCGAATCCTCTTTTGGGAGATCACCTATTCAAATGTGTGCGACAGGTTATCTGTCTATTTGTTTAGATTATTGCTAGCAATTTCTTAATTGCGTACAGATAGTATTTTACGTAGGAAAACTTTAAGGAAGAAGCGCAGCAGGTTGCACAAGACAACGATGTCAGATGAAGACACAGAGCATGACCGTTACATGTATTGATGATTTTCAAATTTACGAAGTGCAATCAGGGCAGTAGGGATTATCGCAACGGACATAACTCGAATATGACGAAAGGAAAGTGGAAGTTAAGTTGTCCCTGAAGGGGGTTCTATCACTAATATTACGAGTTGTGCCGTCTAGATCGTCTCATAGTTTCGGGGAGGTGTATAAGGAAGTTTATCTAGAGTTTGCGTCCGTGTTTTTTCTCGATGTATAGAGGGCCAGACTGTCTGGTCGTCCTACCAGATGGATTCTCAATAACCTTAAATATATCATTGAAAGAAGCCTATAATCTGGAAGATTGAGTGATGTTGAGTTCCTTACATCAATTATATATAAAAGAAACAGAACATGACCTGAAATTGAGCCCTGTGGAACACCACACCTCTGTTTAGTTAAGTCCGATTTGTGTTCTTCATCCATCCCTTTGTGAGACAAGTTTTTTTTAATTCAATAATTCTTTTCAGAGTAAAGTGTGGAGTATGAACTGGTTTGAGTTTTTCTTCAATATAAAAAACACCAAAATGATCTGACATGAAAGAATCCCAGTGATCCTTCAGACTTTTGCAATTGAGATGGAATATTGAGAATCCTGTGTCTATTTTACTAGCCGTTGTTCGAAAGTCACTAGGCGAAAAGTTGTTACAATCAGTTGCACGGTT